>JARJDS010028645.1:0-95686 GCA_030264155.1 Atheta pasadenae | reverse complement strand
GCAATTCAGTAGCACCAGTTTAGCTAGGAAAACGATGCATCGATGCTATTGTTAGTGCAATGCGGCACGCAACAATAATTAACCATAGTAAATGCAAGGTAAAACACAAAATAACACAGAGAACACAACAGAACACAAGACGCTGGAGATTGATACCACGTACTGCTGAAGCAGAAGCACGTATGAAGATGAAGCACGTTGCGTTCTTCTTATTCAAAACTTGCGCTACGGCCGTTGAGGGCGCTACTCGAGCTTGTCAAATGTTGCAACAGCCAATCAAATCTTGGGGTCATACATTTCTTATCCCCACACGATTACGGCCTTGATAGTTAAGGTTGTATAAACCATTATAAACTAAAGCATTGTCATTTGTATAATGTTGTATAATTTTGTAATAACAGAGTACCATTGTATATTGATCACACTGTATAAAATGTATAAATAAATAACTCATTAATATCATACATTGTCGTATATATTTTAAGAAGTATGTCTATAGACTGCTGGGGGTAAAAAAAAGAATGTATAAAATGTATTTGAATAAGGTTTACTCAAGTAAAGTCATTTTTTGGCCAGTATTTGTTTCTTAAACTTTGATATTATACGTGACAGTCAACGTTCTGAAAAGAGAATTTTATTATCTGTTAAACAATACTAACCACAATAAAATTTGTGCATTAGTTCACAAGTAATCTCAATTTTATTATAGAAAAACTAAGATTTGAATTTAAAGAAACTTTAAAATTCTTCAGTTTTAGCGCCAGTGTGCTTATTGGTTGAGTTTGGTCGGCCATCATGAATTCTGACGACTTCTATCAGGTTTCTATGACGACGAAACACAGAACAGTGATGGACGCCGTAAACTGACCAATCATAGCACACTCAGTGTACGCGAGTGGGAGCTGGTGGGAGCATGTTTAATTTTCATTTTAGTGTATATTGAGTAGCATACATTTGCATATACAGAATATAAAACAGATAAAACAGGCCGGACAAACTTGAATGTTCTCAACGGCCAAAGCGCAAATTTTGAATAAAAAGAACAGAATAAAAATAAGAATAGTATATGTTCTGTGAAGAAGAACCCGACGCGCTTTTACTAAAACTTGCTTCAGCATGTGCTTTCAATCTGCATTTACCATGGTTAATTATTGTTGCGTGCCGCATTGCACTATCAATAGTAAATTAATTATTTATTTTATAAAATATAGATCAAAACATGCATTTCTTTTATTTTATAAACTTCTAGCGAACTATAATTCTCCTCAGCTACTTACTAACTTTTTTTTTCATTCTAAAACTGCTTCAGTACTAAATAAAATAAAACAATTAATATTATTTGTTATATAATAGTTTAATTAATACAAAAAATATAGATTTATATGATTACTAAATTGTTATCGATTAAAGAATTGAAAAACTGGCCTATCGCCATTGCTTTGTGGAGGTCTGTAACTTTTATTTGCTGCAGAATGTGGGTTATTAAAAGCTTCACCAATATTTTCAACGCTTTGATTTCCATTGTTTGCATAAATTTTAGGATTTGAATAACAACATGATGCATAAATCAAAACGCTTACAACGACAATTAAAATTGCACCAATTCCTAAAACACATCCACCCAAAACAAACATGGCTGTTTCTAACGCATCAAGTCTTTCTAAAATTTTATCCTAAAATAAAACAAATTACATTATGTAAGTATAAATCATAACGTTAACTAATAATACCTTACCATGTTTCCGATGTGTTGTTTATTGTTGTATAAAGTTTAGTTAATGCAAAACAAATTATTAGAAATATTAATTTTAGTACGAGTTTCCTTAAACATAAATGTAACTGATGCAGTAAACACATTGGTAACTATTATCTATTAATTTCTAGGAATTATCAGATAACAAATTTAAAAAAATCTGGCAGTAAAAATGTTAATTGATATTTTCAATAGTATTTTTTTAGTTAGAGATAAAGTTAAAATAGTTTGCTAATTAAGATAATGAAATAAAAGTATAAACATTATTAATCATAGAAAATGGTTAAAAAACATCCGGAAAACCTAGAAAACATTTAATTAATAAAATAAAAATCAATAGAGATAAAATAAAATAAAGAAGATAGTAAAAAATAAAAGAACTAAATGATGCATTTTAAGAATTAAATGATCCGTTAGCTCATTTTAATGTTTTCACTTCGTTTCGACTATTTCACCTCTACTTCTACTTTGGCCTTCGAATCAGTAATAATTTATTATCATAAGCTACCAGTTAGTTTTTTACAGTTTAGATATCTTTATCAATTTCAAGGAATTTTAAGATAACAACTATTTTTAAACCTTTTTATGACACATGTTGTTATCGGTAAAATAAACAAGCACTCCATTGAATTTCTATCACTTAAAATTTTAATTTACTTTAAAAATTTAATTATTTTCAAAAAAATAATTATTTTATGTTTACCGACCAGTTTCTATATTTATTATTCTATTTTCTTATAAACAATAATATTCTTTGACATAAATTATGTGGCTTTTAATAACTAACATTATGCATATTAGATTGGAATGCACTCGAAGAATGAGGTTGTTCTGTTTCGTGGTTATACGAAGACGGACGGTTGTTAAACTGATTGTTACCATCAAATCGATAATTATTCTGCCTCATCTCAGCGTGCAACAAATTTTCAGCAGTCAAACTATGTGAACTACTGATCGGATTCAAAGATCTTGGTACATGTTGGCCACTATAAACTGATTCTTGTCCTTGTGTAGACGTTGGCATGAACCTTGGAACGTTATAATTGTCATGTTGGATTTGTTCTTGCCATCTTGGGGGAGGATTATTTATATTGCGCATCTTATTGTTTAGTTTAAATACTTCAATCCATAGAATAACTACTCCGATTATGAGCAAGAGACACACTCCACCAAAAACACCACTAAGTAAGTAAATATCTCGCTCTAAGTCATTTACCCGGTACATACTATCAGTAGGTGATGGCTAAAATGTGAAATAAATTAATTAAAATTGAAATCATTAGTATACATTTATTTTTTTAACATAAAATTAAATTACCATATTTTTAAAGAAGTTTTAAGAAGGTTTCATTCACAAAACTGGATTTGTTTTGTTTTTAACGTGTCAAGCAAATAAATACTAAATGATAAATTAAAAAAGTGTATTTAAGCTTTAAAGAAAGGATTATGGTACTTTGGATTAATTTTTATCTCAATGATTATGTTATCGTTTTTATTTTATATTGCCTGATTCGTTGGGAACAAGACTAACAATCAATACAATAAAATAATTTGTAACTTCAGTTTTAAGTGTAAACAGTAATTATTTTTATAATCATGTAATTTTTTTATTAATTAAGTTGTATATTTGTTGTAGGTAGTCGTCCGTCGTCCGTGATACATGTTTTTTTATAAAATGACTTTTAGACATTTATAGTTTTAAAAATTAATTTGAGCACAACGCAAATAGATTATGCAATAAAAAAATATGCTCATACTTAATTATATCAACTACTAACAACTGTCATTTTAATTTTTGTTAAAATGTTAAATTCCTGAATCTGCCCTACTGTCAAAAATGTGTCTCGGACAAACAAACAAACAAACTTTACGTCACGGATCTAAAAACTAAGATACTGGTTTGGTTAAATCATTGACAAAAAATTAATTAAACTATTTATTTAATGCATAAATAATGTATAGAATATAACACTACAAAAACAGTTAAGCTCATTTATAATTATTTTAATTTTAACATATTTATCCAAATTAATCCCCAAAAAATAATCTCCAGGAAACACGTGGGTTAAAAGTACAAAACATAAAATAGAGTTTATCGCATACATTTTATCTTTAATTCTCCACTTCAACTGGTTTTAGTCAAAACATGATAATTAGTCATTTAATATCTATTACAACATACCAAATGCGATAAATTTAATATCCCACATTATTGCTGTATGCTGCACCTGGATTCCCACTAAAATGAAAAATATTAAACATTGGCTTATACATTTTATTCTAAACTTACGGTCTTTGACTAAGTGGGAATGGTCTATCGCCGGCAGTATTTGCAGGTTGAAAACGTCCTCGTTCCTGGTTCCTTAAGTTTTCGGCTGTCAAATTCTGAACGCGAGGAAGCGGTGCGCTATAAACCGAGTCATGACGAGCTAAATTCGGCGTGGCACCTAGGTCCCGTGAACTAAACGGGCTTTGTATGACATTTCCACTACGCAATTGTGAGCGTGTCTTCAAAACAAGAATAAATAGAACTATTACAGCCACTAAGAGAACTGCACATATTCCACCGAATACACCACCAAGGATATATATGTTGTTTTCTGCAGTTTCCAAACGGTCTAATATATCTTTATATGGAATGGTCGCCTAAAATTTATTTAATTTTTTTATATTAAATAATACTACAAAAATAAATGATTAATAGATACCATTTTGTTGTAGGTGTTTGTTGAACGATTTAGCAATGAATTTTGTGTGGTGCGTTGTACACTATGAACGTGTTGATTGATGAACGCAGTAAACGATTTAAAGTTTGCCAAATAGTTATATAGTTTCATTGCAAATATCAAGTGCGAATTTTGAGATAACTAATCGATAAAATGTTTTAATAAATTGAGAATTAATTTATGGTGGCTTTGATATCTTTTTTCTCTCTCCTCATCTCCTCATCTCCTCATCTCCTAATCTCCTAATCTCCTCATCTCCTAATCTCCTAATCTCCTCATCTCCTCATCTCCTCATCTCCTCATCTCCTAATCTCCTAATCTCCTCATCTCCTAATCTCCTAATCTCCTCATCTCCTAATATCCTAATCTCCTAATCTCCTCATCTCCTAATCTTCTCATCTCCTCATCTTCGCACCCTCTCATCTCCTTATTCCATCATCACGTCATCTCTTCACCACCTCAAATCCTTATTCCATCATCTCCTCATCTCCTCTATTTTTTGTATTCTTTTATCTTATCATTTAATCATTCCTTTTCCACATCAGGTCTAAAATCTATAAGAGTCAATAAAACACTGTTTTATCACAAATATGAGATTTTATTGTGTGCAGTACATCTAATATTTACAACATGATATCATAAAACAAATACAGCACTTATTGCAATGATAACAAATATTACAATAATAACAATACAAAAGACTCCCATAATATTTCACAAATCAATAAATTTATAAAGACAAAAAATATTGTCAATAATTAGATTAACTATACCAAAATATGAAAATTTCTTGTAATCAACAAAATGTTTAAAGTTTTTATTAAACATTTAACAATTATATAGATGTCACATCTACGTAATATATGAAACATGTATGTTATTTTGATTGTTTTGACACAAATTACATTTTATTTATTTCTATTGTTGTATACGTTAGTTATGATGCGCAAACTTAATTTAATTACCAAATAATTCATAACAACAAAAACAAAACATAACATTCTAATGGTTGTCGTATTCATTTGACTACTAATGCATTAATTACTTATTACAAGTACAAGAAGTAAGAAATACCTTGTTATTGTTAGTCATTTGCACACTCAATATTTTGCACATACGCAATTACAGATTTATCATTATTCGGTGGAAATTAACAATAATTATTTTGAACTGTGATACACCAATTGTGCTCAACCCCATTTGTATATCCATAATAACAATTAGTTTTTAAATTTAAACCAAAAAACCAAAAATAGTTACTTGTCAAGGGGTACATTTATCTTATGTATTTTTATTGTTATTATGTACTTAGAAATATTGGATATACGTCACTTTCATGATTTCTTTCTTTTGTTTGTTACCATTTCTTTTAAATACAAATTACTTATATTATCCTCAAAGTTTTCTTTTGAGCGGTTCGTATCTTGAAAGTGTCGTCTTGTTATTAATTTTTGTTATTTTTTGTTCAAGGTTTAAAGCGTTAACTTTAGTTGATTTTACGTATTACTTCGGTTTACGCGTTCGGTTACACTTTACCCCATTGTGTAACATTCATCAATCATGATTTATCGAATCCATCCCTGCTGTTGCAGGTTAGGTTGGCGTGGGTAATTGCCCCAACTGCCAACTGCCACAACTGGTAACCCAAGCATCGCGTCCTGGGAACACAACCCAACAACGTTCATTTCTTTGCGTTGGTTTTGGACCGTATTTTTGGGGCAGCAAGGACTCACTAGATTTACGAAGCTAGAGCCCGACTTCCAATTGAGTTTCTCTGGGTTTTATTGACATTCCTTCCAAACTTTTACCCAGAATGCTTTTTCACGATTTTCACCACAAGACGAGATAATGCAAGGAATTGAAAGTCACTACTCAATACCATATAGTTAGTAAGCTCGCAGCGGGAACCAAAAACGAAGTAGTGAATGATTGAGTTTCTCATTTCTTGCATTTGTATTGCATTTTGAGCATTACATTGCATGTAAAGTAGATAAAAAGTTGTTACAAAGTTGTTGTTGGAAGTGCTCGTTGTAGGAAGTCAATACCTAAATATTTCCTGCATCCCGCAGGAATATTTTCAACAAGAATTTATCGAACTTTTTATTTAATCTGGAAATTATTTCGTTAAAAATAAGTTTCGATTATTTTTGTTCTGTTAAATATTTTCTTCTGCTTGTTGCCAATTCCTGCAGGATAACTGTCAGCTCAAGTAAATGTTATATACTTTAATGTTTTGTTTGGTCATGGGACGAATTATTTTAAAGTATTTGATTTGTTTCTTACATAAACGTTAATTTCACTAGTCAGTACTTGATATAAGTAAATTTAATTACTTAACTTACTTAAAATTTTCCTACCTTTTTGCGTATCTCTTTAATTTCTGTTTTTAATTTGTTGTTAAATATTATGTACAAGTTACACAAACTAGTACGTTGTTGTTTTTGTTGTCGAGAAACGAACTATAAGTTGATCTAATAGATAATTTTTATAATTGTCGCTAGATGACAATATACGTTGCATTTTTGGGGGTAATTTACGTAAAAAATCGAAGTAATAATGTTAGAGCGCAGACCATTGAACCAAGTGCACCTGCAAACATAAAAAACTTAACGTAAATATCATTTTTTGGAAACACACTTTTGTAATTGAATTTTTTGGTTGTTTGAATGAAAAAAAAAGTATTTACGATAGTAATTCAAGTTTTAATGTTGTGTTGTTAAATTTTGGGGTTGAATGCTACAAATTTATGTTCTAACTAGCAAGCAGGTGTGTTTAATGTTAATAATTTCTATTCGAACATTTTACCTCTCAGTTTCGCAGCTGCAACAGGCGAATCCGCTTTTGCTGTGTACGTCTCGATTTCATTCAAAAATTGATAAGTCGCATTGAAACCAGTACCATCAAGCCGATCGTTGGATCTGAACGTGACGCGGAAGAATTTTCGATCAGACTCAATATCGAACTCCTTTAATTGGCCGCAGTAGCGCGGATATTTGCGATCGCGCGCCATGAAATTGGAGAATTCGACGTAGTCGCTTGCTGAATTGGCTTCGCATCTAATCGAGGAAAATCCAAGTGTACAGAAAAGTAAAGAATAAGAACGTTTTCTTGCAAGAGGGAAAAAGTAATCACATTTTAGAAAGCAATTCAAACCTTTCATATTTTGTACTTTGTATTTTGGCGTAAAAATTGAAATATTAAAAACTCAATATCCCTTCTTGTATAGTAGATATCAAAAATGTATTGATCGTTTTTGCTTCAAAATGAAATCAAACTCAAATAAAGTAAAAAATTGCGCTTCGCATTGTTTCAATATTGGCAGAATAAAGAATTAAACTCAAGAATACTTTCTTGGAGTTGAAGTATTTGAGTTGTGATTTGAATGTAACGTCTTTGGGAGACAGTTCGATGGTTCAAGACCGGGTTTGGGTAGAAGTAATAAAAGATGAAAAGATTTCGAAACAGTTCCAAAAGCACAAAACTTTGATACTCACGGTAGAACGCCTTCGACGTCGAAATAATTGTAGTGCAAGTGAACTTTTTCGCCGACGTTGCCATGGAAAAAGTAATGGCATTCGGTGTCTCGTGGATAAAAACCCGGGTAGTTGGGGCTGTGAAAATGGCCTGTTCTGCTGATGTTGCTATTAAATACAAATGCACATGGATAAGTTGGTTCCTGCATTCCGGTGCGTATACCAAAGTCTATAACAAATATTTATTTAACATAGCAAAATTAAACATCGTTAAATTTGAGTTTCGAATTATCACATTCTGTAACTAATATCAAACATGAAACATACTTTCAGTAAAACTGTAAGAAGCTTTGAATCCTCGCGAGTATCTCGATGCTAACAGGCTTTGGAATTCTAGTTTAAGCCGTGGACCATTCGACATGAGAGGTTTCGGCGGTGTGCCACCGCAGAAACTATCGATCTTCTCCATTCGGCCATCAATGTGGACGAACGCCAGCAGGGAATCCTGATTATCGCATCTGAAAGCGTAGATTAAGAGATCATTGCTTTTTGTTGCCGCAGCATCAGTGCTGTAAAGGTAGGCAGTAATCCGATGTAGTAGCAATTACGCGAATTAATCAATCAACGTCATCTCACTCGTAAAAGCCAAGACTTTTCATATCAAAGAGTACACAGTACTCCCAAGAAAATGAGCAAGAAGAGCGTATCAAAGATTTAAGATACCGAAGTAAACGTAATTATTCACGAAATTAATAAAATATCAAACTCGTTTGATCATTAGAACATTTTGTTCCCAGCAACGTCAACATCAAGGTCGTCCAGGTTTTTAATCCACTTAATGAACTCTGAATTCAAAAAAAGCTGCAGGGATTTAGCAGAAAAATGAAATTAATAAGATAGAAGTTAACGCGCGTTTTAAAGCATGAAGAAACTTTAGAGAAAAAGACCGGAATTCGCAAAGGAAACCATGTCTAATGAAAAGCCGAGGTATGGAAATTTTTTTCCGAGTTTTAAACGTTTCCTTTGCAGTTAAATTACTTTAGTACCCAAATGGACCAAAGGTAAAGATAGAACTCGATTTGTGCTTGTAGGTAATTGAATTTCAAATTAACAGGATAGCAAATATTAAATTTAATCTTCAAAGATTTGTTTACCAAAAACAAAAAAAACGAATATAAAAAACATTAAATTAAAATAAACCACTTACTCTTTAGTGTCGTCATTTGGATGAAATAAATTAAAATCGTGAAACACGACCTGCACGCGTTCCTTGCCTCGTCCTTGAAATTCATATCGACAGGACGTCCGTGGCGGATATGGCGACGGATAATTTGGGCTTGAGAGTGTGCCGTTTTTTGTTACGTCACTGTTGAATACAACATCACAGCTGCTTCCTGTAATACGAAATATTTAATAATAAAATTAATTTGTCGTCTATAACTTCATCATCAGCTATTAATACCACTAAATCACATTTAATTAATTGTCCTGTAAATAAAATTGTGATTGTTTCACTAAATGTCTAGTAATCTGCAATTTAGGTTATGTTAGGTTATGTTAGTTGATTGGAATTGTAACTAATAGTCATTAATATCTGAGTGCAACAAGCGTAAGTAATTATTACACGGATATTATTACATATCACAATATTGTCTAATTATTGTGTGTAGATTCATGCTTGTTTGTTTTGGTAATAATTAATATTTGTAGGTTATATTCCAAACAAATGTATGCAACCCACATATCTCATATGTACCCTAAGCTAACATTAGATACTTTTGTTCAAATAATTTTAACGGCATGAGTGACATTCAAAATTAAAATGTTCACAAAATCAGGATTATATTCTATATGCTTGATTGCGTACATCCTTCCGGACGTTCCGACCTTTTTCGGGTCCTTTCCGGTCTTTCGACTTTTGGACAATTTGGACTTAAATTGTATACAAAGTGTTTGAGTAAGCAGACACACGTTAAATTTGTTTTATTCATCGTTATATAATAAATATTAATTGACGTTAGTTGACACTTTGTATGATAATGGAACCTATTTTGGACATTTGCGGTTGAGTGAACATGACGTGCACCTGATAGTTGTTGACTAAATTCAGAGATTGAAAGGCTTATACCCTTCAATTCCACACTGTTGCTATTAACCTGAACTGGGACTGGGACTAGTACTAAAACAAGGACTAGGAAATTTGGAGATGGAGTAGGGCTTAGAGTACGCATAGACCAACATGGTAACCAAACAAACCTAGTCGTAGAACGTGTGGGGAATTGTGGGGGGCTTAATTGGTTTCTACCTACCTACACTCAACAACATGGTTTCTGCTTGCTTGCTATTTGCGGCATATTCATACCTTATGCAAATTAACCAAACCGACTCAGCTCCATCTAAAATACTAATGGCAATTCATTGAAAATCAACCAAGAGAAATTGTACATTACTAGAATTTTGTTCACAAAAATACAAATTTTACAGACGTTAAAATGTTTGAGTAAAAATTCCATTTTTGTTAATGGTCATTTATTGTTTTTAAAAAATTCTAGGTTTGCAGTTAAAACAAATGTTTGATATTTGAGTTCATACGAATGGTTCAGATTTCATTTATTGTTTCATTTTGCGATGTGCACCACTGCAAAATCGCAGTCTATCTACGAAATATGAGTGCGTTAGACGTGTGCAAAAGCGTAACAAGATCAATGTCTGTGTTTGGACGTCGGAGGGATGCAATATCGGTAATAGGTATATTGAGCCGCTTGTGTTGGCAGTCGAAGACTAGAGAAATACGCAATCAAAGCGGAAAACGTGAAAATCGCGGAAACGAACGTCTCCAGGGGACGACGCAACGTTTTCGTTGCCCATTACCGATAAATCAGATAAAATCCACTCGCCCTAGGTCTGCACGTACGCCACACGTCCGCACCATTCAATTTATACCTACCTGGACATACTGAAGAAACAAAACTAAAGAAACAAACCAGGAAATATCTTACATTCTTATTACTTCAGTACTTTATTGCTTTAAAGCTTTTAAAGTTATCACAAAATAATTTTTTTCTTCTTAATTTTTAAAGTTTTTCTCAAGTTTAAGTTTTGATTTTTTTATATAGAATACAGCAATTTGTTAGGTACTGTATTTTATTAGTAATGTTGGTAACGTCAGTAACGTCGGTAACGTCTAACTTCATCATCGCCACACTTTTGCGCGCCGTTTTCTCGCCCGATTTAAGACGATGGTGCTTTATTAAGTTCCTAAAATGCGTTCGATTGTGTTTTCTCCACAGCTCCCGATCGCACCAATAAAAATAAAACGTAATAGGCCACTGTAAGGCGTAGAAACAAAAAAAAATTCAGAAAACACAAAATAATCAAATAACAATAAAATTTTGCGATTTGTTTGTTTGTCAAAAAAAAAACAATTACAGTTAAAAATCAATTTGTGTTTTATTTTTAAAATTATAACCGTTAAAATATAAAAAACAACAAAAAACTATTCTATTAAATTGGTGAGCCAGTGGAAAAGTTTCGCCGAGAAGTTGGTTTGTCCTTTAATCTCCAACGAAATTGGATTAAAAGACAAAATTGTGTTCATTGCAGGAAAGCGACGTTAACGCAAGAAGACAGGTGAATAATTAAAAATTAATTTTCCATAGTACTTCCGCGCCTACGTAAGGCATTTTACGTTTAAAAAAAAAAGAAACACATAAAAAATTATTTCTAAATTAATAAACGAGAGACTTTAACGAAAATTAATGACAAAATGCTTTAAAAACATTAAATAATAATTTACTTATTAATTAAGAATTAAGTTTTACTGCTAAATATTTGATTAGAAATTCACTCACTAAGTAAACTCGCAGTTTAAGAAGATTTATCAGTTCGCACTTGTTCTACATTAATCTGATGGTGTTTTTTGCTCCGTTTCAAATCCATCTTTACTCAGTAAAATATTCACACATTCGGTCGCATCCGTGAATAGCAAAAGCAACTCTTGCTAACGAATAAACTTGGCAACCGCGATATGTCTGCGTAATGTGTTTGCTCGAACGCGAATGCTTAATGCGAGCCGCAGTAACTGCGCGCTTGCTAGTGCCCGGCGCTTCCACTCTATTCCAACTCAGGCAAAAGTACGCTATACAGCAACAACAACTGCGAAAATGCAAACATGAAATATTCACCAGCGGTGATGGATGGAATGCAGTAATATTAATAATGCGCCGCGGCGGCGCAAACCTACCATTCTGTTATTGCTAGCCATTATTGCGTTCAAGTGTCTAATCATTCAGAGAATATTTAATACTTTTGTGTACGAGTTTAGTAAGTTAAAGTTTTAAAGAAATTTTAATTAAATTGGTGGAATAATTTATTATGGTATTAAAATCTTTGTAAAGCTTTTAATACGTTACTAGTCCTAGAAATGTATAAATGTGAAATTTATTCGAGTTTTAATCGATACTTAATTTTTTTTAAATCTTTTCTGGATTATCTTCTATTTTACGGACACATTGTTGTAAATACGCGGACTAAGAACTCAATTTATTTTCCAATATTAAGAGAAAACGAGTTTATAAGAGCACATAACAGAAAAACAACAAAACATTTTTATTGCTGAAGATTTCAATTAAAAAATAATAATAATAAAGTTACATAACCAAAACAAAACTTAAAAAATATATTTTTTTATAATTTAACCAATTAATTATAACTTGTGTCTGTTTTATGGTTAAGGATACTGTCGCCAACGTTCAGTCAAGAACACTTACCCCAAGATCAAGATGATTAATTAATTAATAGCGTCTGGAGCAAGTTTTACACATTGTGATGGTTTTGTTTGTGACGTTGCTGGGTGATGATGCGACGATAATGACAAGCGTACGATATGAATGAGACGAAAATGAAGCATCAAACTTGTTAACGTCGCTGTTTTAGCTGCGACGATGGCCGTTTCATACACCAACGTGCTTTTGTTATGTAAAACACTAGAGCGTCTCAACTGGCAGTGCCGTTAATGGTGTGTTTATTCAAGCACGCTTTGCTAGCCAACCGAGAGAAACGCGAGATGCAAACGTCAAAGACGCTGATGCATGCACTTGCGAGGACTTCAAGGACGAGCAATACAATCTTAATATATTCTGCATTACACAACCACCAAGAACTCCAGATGTAATACTACTTGTTACTTAAGTGCTTGCTAAATTTGGATTTAAAATTAAATCAAATATTTTCCTTGATTTCTAACACTTTGTATTAGAACGTGCAAACGTTTTGGATTATTAACTGCAAGGTCCTGGCGGATGAAGGTTGCCAAGCGAAAGATATTGTAAAATAAAAGTTGCACGAGGTCGCAAGGTTTGCAATCCGGGTGGAGGTGATTTAATATTAATTATCAATTTATAAGCAAGCCACAAGATGGCGATAAAGGATTCATAAGTTATGTGTTGCTGTTGGGATTTGGGTCAAAACGAGATTAAGATTTTGGCTAATCTTGATTAGGAAATCCGTTAAAATATTAAAATTTTAACTTTTTACATTTTAATATTTATTTTATTAAATTTTTAACAGTTCAACAAGCAATTGTTTTCTGAATTATTGCATTTATTGGTTTTCCGTTCACAAATTTTCACTTGGTAAATATTAGGAAATTTCCTATTCTACGTTTTCAAGCGGCACAAAACTGAAATTGGTCTACGTTTTCTTTTATTTTAAAGTTTGCGAAAGCAATCTTCGGTTAGTTGGCTGCGCACTTTTACCAAAGCTTGTTCATCGTTCTGTACTTCCTTTCCTACCAGCGTCCGTTGAGGCATCGCACGATTGCATAAATTTCGTACGATGCACGATCAAATATTTACCGCGCATCCTGCCAGGACTATCGCCAACCCGTCTTCAAATGCATGTCCCAGGACGATTTTTCAACGCTTTCCTTTTTGTTTATTTTTTCTAGGACCTTCAAACATTATTTACAATTCAAAATCTAAGGTTAAAACTAAATAAAATATATAAAAAAAAACTATGTTTTAAATTCAAGTTTTCATCGTGTTTAATTTAAAAAGGTAAAATTTGTTTTATTTGAATCCTTGTCTTAAGTTTTTGGGGTAGAAAAATGTCACGTATTCTAAGAAAAATAACTTGAATACCTTGGGAAATGTATCCACAGAAGAGGTTTAATAATAAAAATTCTTCTTACAAAATGTCACTAAACAAGAATAAAATTTAATACTAAATAAGTTTATTTTATTTTCTAAATATTTAATTTAAATTTTTTTAAATAAATAATACAGAATACCTATTCAACATTTTTCTATTTGCTGTTTTAAGAGTTTTAATTAATTTTAAACCTCGGAGTTTTTAAATGAAATCAACCGTAATGAATATTTTTTCAAAACACATTTTCAGCTGTAAAAATAAATTTATTCATTTCCGTATTTCTATATACTTACTTTACCTACAAAATGCACTATTTAGCATTTACCACATACTGGTATTTTAATTTTTTATGTTTAACTTAAAAAGATTTAAAAAAAACATTTAAAAAAATTAGTTTTGTTTTCATAATTAATTACTTCCGAATAAAATAAATTCCTGTCTTGTCAGGTCCTTTAACTTAGTTAAGAATGGACGCAAGAAGGCGGAAGAGATGTAGTTTGTAAGTAACTAATTGCTCTTTTGTTACACGCCAACAGTGCGCATCGACAACGTTTGGGGTTGAGTCAGGAGTGAAACGCCCAAGACGCTAGAAGGCGGGTTAACTCTCCTTGTGCTAGTGGGACTTAAAGTCCTCAAACTTGAAGCGACCTAAGGCCACTCGACGTCAACCGGAAGCACACGCGTACACTGAAGACAAAATAAGGCACATAGAATGCACTAGCTCAAAACGCCACCAAGCATTCAAGTTTAGATATTACAAGACATCAGTTCGACATCAACTTATTTCATTTTCATTTTGATAAAGTTTGTTGTGAAACTCAAACTTGAGAAACAATTTTTTGTTTTAAGAAAACGTCAAGTATTTAAAAAAAATTATATTTTTGAAAACTTTAACAGTTGATGTTTTATTATAAATAGTTAAACTTTATTGCCCGGCGCCTCCACGTAATACTTAAACATGTTATAAAAATTTATTTTTTAAAGAAAATATTTTTTTTATTTTTGGTGTGTTATCCTTTGAGTTCAAAATACAAAAGCAATTTGCTCGTAATCTCACATACCTTTTTCGACAGTTTTCATTGTGCTTTCATCATACTGCTATTGTGTGTACACAACCATTGCACGTGTTGCCTACAGCTACAATTTCCACTGTGTTCTGTGTTTTGTTAGTCTGTCCAAGCACCGTTAGCCGTTGTAAACGATATTTATTTAAGCGCTCGTAGTTTTACTTAGGTTTGCAATGGCTACACAATTTGTATTTCTAAAGGTGTGGGTTACGAACCGCGTGAACGCGCCAAATTGATCTGCGCTGTATTTTGTGTTGAATGAACCAACCTCGGTCAAAAGATTATTTGTATGTGCGTATGTGCAAAATTATCCTGTTCACGCTCACTGCGCGAGTAAATATTTAATATTTATTTTCATGTTATTAATAATATACATTAACTCCAAGCGCACGAAACCAAAATTAATTGAAACACGTATTGTTCTATAAAGTAAATATAATAACGAAGTGGTATTAACTGGAAAGAATAAAATGTTAAATTCTTTTTTTTGTTTCATTTTTATTTTCTAGGTTAAATATATAGAATTAATATATCTATTAAAAAAAATTAAATATGGTAATAATATAAAAGCAAATAAATGAAATAGATATTTTTGTTATTTAACGTAAACATTGAATTTTTATTTTAAATAATAATTAACACGCATTGTTTTGTCAGGTATTGTATGGATTCAGCATAAAAAAATTTAAACAAAAAACAAATTATTTAAAGTTATGGTTGTAGTATTTTGTTTTGTTGTTGTTTAAATATATAAATAAATAGATACCTACATGTAAAATTTTTACGTAATACATAAAATAATTTTTTCAAAAATCAACGGTAAAAAATTACTAATATTAAATTTAAAAAAAAACTGTGAGTGTATGCAACCAAATACGCAGGTTTTGTTTATAAATTATATTATTTATACAAAATGCGCTTGGTATAAATGTTCCTTTAGTAACTGTTGAGTTTATTACAGTTTGGCTTTATTAGTTTACAAGTTTATTAAGTTTGAGCGCGTTTGAAACTAACATCAACCCTTTCTCCGGGAAATGCACTGATAAAATTAGCAAGATCACTAATTCTCGAAACTAACTTATGACTAACAAATGCACGCCTACTGGTTCCAAGTGGTTTTGCCATAGTCCCGTTACTAGGAATTGTAGCCGTCCTTGGCTCGTTAATTTAGGAAATACGAATATATTCCTGATAATATTATCGTCTGCTAAAAGCAGGAATATGCACAAATAGAACATATTCATCCAATTACGTATGTCGACTAAAATCAAATATAAGCCACAGTTTTCACTAACATTTTACTAAAATTTCACTAACTTTACACGAACATTACACTAAAATTTAATATTTACAATTTGTACCTTTATCAAGTAATAAAAAATAATAAAATATAAAACGAAAAGTTTAAAATTTAACTAAATTCAATAAGCTTAACATGAAACAGAATTTGAAATTTAATTAAACTTTTACTGGTTACTGTTACAATTCAGATTTAAAGAGATTAAACCTTTATTTGAAACATATTTTATTTAAACTAATGGATCAATTGTACATTTTAAAAAATTATTAAAATAAAATTACTTTGTACTAATTTTATTAATTCCACACAACAACTCCCGCGGTAACATGTATTTTGAATTTATGTTTACAAAATTTTCAATTATAAATAAATAGATACAAACAAATAAATAATATTTATGTACAAAATTCAAACAAAAAATAACTTTAAAAGTACTGAAAAAAAAATGAAAATCTAACAACAAATCATAAAAATACTTAAATGCAAATAGTTCTTCAGTTACATAAGCAAACATGTTTGTTTTTAAATGTTTCAAGGTAGGTATCTAAATGCAAAATAGGGCATATAAACCTGTCTGATGAATTTAGTGCATTTTCAACAAGATTCACAGACATTGCACATCAAAAGCATAATTTATATGTCGAAATTTAAAATTTAACAATCCTCCTCCTTTTCGTCCTCCTCCTCTATTGTCTCGTTAACAATCAAAAATACTAATAAAATAAATAAAGAATTTATAATAGAAATTAAATTAATTTTCAACTAAGTTTAAATTTTTAGCAGTGGTTTAAAATATATATAAAATATATAAAAAATTGTCTGAAAAAGAATGTAAGACTGTAATAAATCGTCCGTTTCTTTGTTTTCATTCTTTTATGTTCAGGTTCTTAAAGTATTTTATACATTTATGTTCGTAAATTGTGCTTTTTGTATGTTTCTTTGGTAATTTAGGAAACTTTATATCCATTGTTATACTTATTATTAATTTTGTTTTTATTCCTGTGTATTTTGTTATTTTATTTCAGTTTTCTTACGTTTGTACAAACCGGCTTTTGTATTTTTCTGCTTTTTACCACATGACTGGTTATTTTTTTGTAGGACAATACGTTTTTTTACTTAAATATATAAAGCATAAAACTAGAAACTTAAATTTAATAAAAAAATCCCGGCGCCTCCACTATATATTTCAACGTATTTATTTTATAATTAATTTTAATTATCATTATAATTTAAAATCGGATTATTTTTATATACAATTTTTTGTTATTTTAGAAAAAATTGCAATTTAATATAATTAAAAAATTCCCGGCGCCTCCACTCAATCCTCACAACGTTAAATCTTAAATTTTAAAACATTTTGTTGTTCTTGTTGTTTAATTCTAATTAACTTTATAAATTATAAATTTTGTCAATACGTTAATTAAATCATAATTTACCGGCGTATGTAAATATCAAGATAATTAATTACTGTTGTGCAATATCAACCTTTAATTAAAATCGTTCAGCATTTCAAAATATTAGATTGGCATTACGTAAATATTTAATTTCAACGTAGAGTGCATAATTTCTATTTTTAATAAAATTTCTAGCAGTAGGGTTAATTAACGTAAATTACTGTGGCGTGGCGCGCCCAAAAATAAATTAAATTTAGTAATTAAAACCTAAATACAGTTATGATATACTGTCTTGTTTATTGAACGTAGATTCCAGATACAAACGGATACGTTCTGAATATGAAAATAATGACCGTTGACTCGTACTATCATTAAGTATTGTAATTTGTAGATGTACGCAAATTACGTGGTGCTTGTGAATATTTAGCGGGTTGGTATTTAGCGCATTGTTGAATATTAATTCCTTCAAGGCTTAAATTTGTAGTTTGTAATTTGGAATTAATTTACTGTATATTTTGCGTTAATTTTGATTGCGGCAAATTACATTTAATACAATGTCAACTAAAATCAAATAAGAAAAAAAAATTGAAATCTTTATTTAATTTTTAATATTTATGCAACTAATGACAAGTTACATTTTATACAAAATTGGAGTAAATATTTTATTCTTTAATATAAAACAAATGTTTTTTCTGTTTGTTTGAAGTAATAACGTCGATTTCTTATGATAAATTCTAAATAGATTATGGTTTGCATATAAAGAAGAACCTAAAAAGCTGTCGACGTTTATTTGAAGAATCTAACCTGGCAAAGTGGATTATTTGTGGCGTAAAAAGGAGGGGATCATCTGAGTCTAACTGTCAAGTGAATAAGAAGTCGAATAAATCATATAAATCGCAACTTTTCCAACACGTCTCGCGTTGTACGCATAAAACAAAAATCTTATGAATCAAAATCACGTATTATCACAAAACTTTTTATTTTAAGTTTAAATATTCAATAGTTGTTGATAGATGGCGTTACATTTTAACAATTTAATATTAAAAATAAATTATGCAATAAATTTACACAAAAAATATAACTTTAAATCCAGTAAATTTTTTCTTTTATTATCACAAAAACTATTCCTGCCGACGTGTAACAGCCATAATTGTGATGTATACCTCCATGCTTTTGGCCGTACAGGCGCGCACCTTGGGCAGTCTCTCAAGAGGATAGTCCTTTGCGTCTCTCACCATTCGTACCTCACTGTTCCCACCCATTTGGGACGTTTAGCCGATGAACAATGCGTTGCTCGGACGTTACACGCTCCGCACTTTGCAATAGCGTCCGTGTGATATATGCCGCGGCGAGCCCACTTTGAGAAACCATTATTGCCCGACTGGAAATTCAAAATTTACGGACGCAAAATAATACAAAGTGGTTTCCAAGAGCCGGCTTCGACTGCGTCCGGTTCAGAGGACGCGAGGATGGCAAAAATTCAAAGCGTGCATCATCAGCACATACACCACAATTCCCAAAGCAACACCAACTTTCTAACACAAAGCGAAATTGCACAAATTGAAATTGAAACCGTCATTACAATCAACACAAATGAGCTCTCACGAGAATATGCTTTTACGGTTTTTATCACAAACGCCAAAAATTCAGCGCGTAAATAAAATATATAAATTCATATTTTTAGAAAATTGACATTTTAGGGTGGTCAATAACATTAAATATTTGTATTTACATTTTTTGATGATTTTTCTTAAAAAATAAAACGTGTTTGTTTTTCCTATATTTTTCCAACTCAAAGTTTTCTTTGATATAGAACGCCGCATAGCGGTTGAAGCATCACTCTAATCCTTCGGTGCGACATGCTGCAAAGCTTCCAGGATTACTATCCGCATTTTTTGTTTATTTTCTGGATGATTTTCACATTTTATCACTCACACACAAAAACATTCAAACAATAAAATGATTTTTTACAATTAAATAAAAAAAAAAACAATTTTATGCTGGTAACAACTAACATATTTTAAAAAGTACATTGATTTAGTCCTGAAAACCAAAATATTTTTATTAAATGTGTCACTGACAACCAAATTTTTGAATAAATTGATGTGTTTTTCATGTTGTATTCCTTTTATCAATTTTGAATTTCGTTTTGTGTGCTTTGATCTACAAAACCATACAAGTTGTATGTTTTGTTTCCCGCATGCCACGTCCTGTATTGTAAATAAAAATGTAAAATTTAAAATTCCTGCACGTTTGCTTTGTTTTATTTTATGTCATCTACACCACATACACTTTTTTTATTTTTGGTTTACTTTTAAAATAAACTTAAAAATCATTTACAATTGCTATATTTAAATTTTTATTATTCATATGGTATATAATTATTTAAACGCATAATTTACATTCTAGTATAGTGTCTATGTAGATCAATCGTCTTTGTGCATTGCAGCAACATAGTATGTAATAATTTGTAATGACTAATGAGCTATCCTTGATTATATGCCCGGCGCCTTCACTGCCCTTTGTACTGCGGGCATAGCCGTTCGCTGAGTGTGCGTGTGATTGCTTCCTAATTTTCCAGCAATAGCTTCCATTTAACATGTTGCTTTAAACAACAATAAGCACAACATCCAGTTCTAATTAACGTTTCGGGTTGTTTATTGTTCCGAAACTCATTTACACCCGCTACCAAATCAATACGTTCAATACCTTGTAAAACAAACAAAAAACTCCAATAAAAAAACCAATAAGCAAATATTCCGCTTAAACGAATATTATTAACTAATCGCAATAAAACAATTAATTATTTATAGTCAAACCACAATATTCATGTGATTTTTAATTAAACTATGCATTAATTATGTACGTTTGCATTGTTTTACCGCACATTGCTTTAGTTCGTGTTTGTGCATAGTTTGTGCATCGTATTTTCTCGTATCTTATACGTTAAACCAATCGTTGCGGATGCTGCGGTCGTTATCGAGCTCGCGAAATTCTATCGCAACAATAACTAAACAATGCAATGTTATTTCTGAAAAGCAGGCTTTGCAAACGGCGTAGAACATAAGGTTAAACACAAAACTCGCAAAACGTTTGCGTGTGCATGTCGACGCAGTGTCGACGTACACAAAAAGATACATCAAAATACCGACCATCAAGAGCATTATTCATTTATAGCCCATGACACGCAGAATGGTGTTGAAAGTAACAATACAAAGCACAAAGGAAATTTTACGTTGTAATTCAGAGGAAACAAATTTGTGTTTTATTTGAATAAAAAATATTTATTTTAAAAATATTTTTTATATTTAGTCATAACCTGAAAATATTTAAATAAATAATTTATAACAGTTTGTATAATGTTTATTAACGAGCAGAGCAATACTTGTGCAAGTATTGAAGCAAATGATGCGATAAAGTCAACGGTTTTGTCACTCACCCTTTGAGTTTTGGTTCGTTTCGTTATCCAAATCGGCTTGTCGCCAGTGGTTTGTCGCACATTTGACTGCGCCGCCGCCGCTGGCAGTTTGATGGCAAAATGCAAATTACAAATCGTTGCAATCGTTGAAAATCTACTCTGACGCCAGTGTAATGTTATCTCTAATGACACTTAACTCGACATATATAACGCACAGCCACAGTGTGAATGAAAGATTTTTTAAAGTGTAATTAATGCCAAAATTTAAATTTGATTTTAATTTTGTTGTTTTTTTGAATGATCCCAAATTAAAACGTTTGATGTAAAATATAATTTGTTGTTAATACATCTAAAATTGCTTTGTAAAGCTGTCCATTTATTTTTTAATTACAAATCGATAGATGTAATTTATTGGGTTGTACTTTCATAGTTCAATTTGTGAACCGTTAAATGCGCGGTCATTTACGCGGCATAAAACCAGTTAAAGCGTAATTATTATGCAACCGCGTGATTAGATAATCACCCAAATGGACGTTGGCAACGTTTGCACATTGTGAGGACCACTATCGACATCGACAATGCAGCGAGTGCAATTGGAAATTTGAATAGGCAAGCCACAATACTAATTGAGAATGATTAATCCCGGAACTCATGTAGCGTGACATTTTATAGAGCATAACACGTTACAAAACATTTTTACAATCACAATACATACTCAAAACCTATAAACTATATAAAAAACAAAACAAAAAACAAATAAAAAATGAGAAAAAAGCCAAATTTATTTATTATTATTAAATAAATGTTTTTATCTTTGTACGAATTAAACTCAAATAAAACTTTATACCTGGAATTTACGTTCATATTCTCTAAAAGTTATTAATTACTTTAGAAGTTTATATCCTAGTTTATTAACCTGATTAAACCATAAATTTTGACGCGTTTACGGCATGTATTTTGTGTGTATTGCACGAATGTGTGAGATAACACACCGCCTTGTCACCGGCGCCTTCACCACTGCGGGTATGCATGCCGCCAATCCGCCGATCCTTCCGACCGGATGATTCCGACCGGAATCGTATAAAAATATAAATCAACTTTTTATCTTGCCTAGCCTAGCCAAAGCAAAATCCTGCTCGCAAACATCACCGCGCGAACGGTGAGTAAACAAATAACATCCGTCCAATAGCGCTGCTCCAATGCCTCAGAAGCGAAGCACAAAAACGTACAAAAGGAGTTGGAACTTGAAGTAAGCAAGCTGAGTGTAGTCGAGCTGGAGTTAAAACTACTGGTTTTGTTGCTCAAGGAGAGGATTCTAGATGGGGTCACATAAATGAAGGCAAAGATAATGGAATTACTGAATCATGAGGAAAATATCGTGTTTTATTGCTTTATAGATTTAGGGCGAATGGATATAGAGCATCAGATTAGACTTTATTTAAGAAAAACAAGACTGGATTTAAAAAATTGTTTTTTTTAGAAATTATAATTTATATACGTAATTTACCTTTACTTGGTCGCTCTCTTAAATCGTACATATCCTTTTCTTTAGCGCAAACAAAATTTTGTAATAAAAGCACTCCGATTATAATCAAACTGTATAAAAACATTTTTTTAAGTTTTAATTTAAATTGATAAACTTTTCTGGGTATTTTTGTTTTATTAAAAATGTTAATTTAAAAATCGGTAGTTATTTAATTAATAGTTTGTTTTTTGTTTACTTTGATAATTTCGTACTTTTGCAAAATAATTTTCGCGCGCGTCAAAAATCCTCCACGTTGAGATTCAAGTGTGCTGGCCCGTAGTTCGCGTGTGAATAGAATCGCGCGCGACGTGGAAAGCGATTTTCCCGCCACTACCCAGTTACGAGTTTCCCGTCGGCCGTACAGCAATGGGAGAATGGCAAACGGGTGGAAAGCATGCGCTCCAGCATCGCACTGGACCAAAACTGCACGGGTAATTATTGCCTATGACGACGTCATGTGCATATTTTGTAGATTATACTTGTTTTTCAAAAGCTTTAAGCTTCATCACGTCAAATTAAACACGTTTCTACTTTGCAACAAGTATTAATAAAAGTTACGCAGTATGTGTTTTTGGTTTTAAATAATTTTTAGATTAATTAACGCACCGGTACCGGTACAAACAAACAAGAATTTTATTATAAAAGCTTGTATTTAATTAGATAATTAAAAAAATGTAACCTTTTATTTGTGATAACATTAAAGGTAATTAAGTAAAATTCAAACAAACAAAATTGTCCTTATCTACCTTAAGGTTTTGGTTGGTCGCGACTATATGGCCTAAAAGCTTTCAATAATCAACCTAGACGAATCCAGGGAGTTTATGACATGCAGTCAGGAACACACACCAAATAGAATTAGACGCGCAGAACACAAGAGACAACAAGTACACAAGAACAAAGAAAAATAACGTGTAGAGGATTAAATACAAGGATAAATTCCAGGATTAGCCATTAAACTACCGCCTGGGCCTGTACACCATCACCGTTTGGTACTGTTTGTTGCTTGTTTTACAAAAGCCCAAACCAACCAAACCAACTTCAAACGCTCTCTTTAATGTCCTTAATACTCTCCTCATCCGATTGCAATCTGCTCATTTACCCGTCTACTCTCTCCCACTGAGCATCTCTCTTTATGGTGGTAATTGTGCGCGCTGCAACTTGATGTTGTCATTTGTACTTGGATGAGGCTTGTCAATTAACTTCTGCGTGCTGTTGCTGCTGAGTTATACAGCAATGCGTTCAAAACTGCACCTACTTTGAGTTTATGTGTGCGATTCAAGTTATATTTAAGTAAACGATCCGATTTAACACCATTGACAGTAACGGTAATGTGTAAAACACAAACGGAAGTAAGCAAAATGAGTGAATTCAATTGTTTAATCAATTTCCAAGTGGAATTTTTTATTATTTTACTAACATTTTATTTTAAGTAACATAATTTTTGTTTTTTTGTTTATTTTTTACCGATTTCTTTTTATGCTAATGAAGTTTTCATGTTTTTTCCGCATTCATTGTTCACATTTTACTTGTTTTTTTGTTTGTTTCTTTTCTTAATTTGTTTTCGTTTGTTTTTGTTTTCTTTCTGCCGATCACGCCCGCTTATCGCCGACATCTATCTTTACGGCAAAGCGTCTCTTTTCCACCACCATCAGCAATAAGTAAAAGGTAAGATAAGTTTGTTAAGTAAATAGTTTGCTTTTCCACGCGGTTTTGTTCTTTGTTAGTTTTCCATTCTCTCTGCTTGTTTACGCTCACTTTTACATTTACATCCAGGACGATTGCTGATGCATTCAGCCGCTTTGAATGAATATCCATTAATGAAATTGTCAGCTAAATATTTGCACGTTTTTGTGGAAAACCTTCAGAGTTTTGACACAAAAGGAATTATTTGAGTGTGGATTTAATTCAATACGTGGAATAACCGCAAATATCTATAATAAATTCAACAAGGATTTTTTTTTGCAAAAAAATTTCAAAGCTATTTTATTTCCATTTTCATTTTAAATTGTCCGAGTTTACAAAAGACTCGACCCGATCGCGCTCTCGACACGGTCAGTGGATAATAAAAGTCTTCTTTCTGCGCCTCTGGCTGTGCGAAAATGCGAATTTTCGTATTTTCTTATTACAATCTCATTGTGTGCGCGCGTACTTTGTTTGAAATGTTATTGCGTCCGCGTGCTGGGCACCGATTTTATTTGTAAAGTTTCCCTAGTGAACCTCGTGAACAGGAGTCAAATTTTATTTTTTGCCATGTTGAGCCAAGTCAAGGTCTGCAAACAGCGCAAATTACAAGCCGATTTGTGCCCACACACCGGAAGTAGTTCAGTCAAACAAAAAACAAACAGAACCAAAAAATGGGCAAAACATTTGCGCCCAGTTGGTGTTCTTTGGAACCTTCAAAACTTAGATAATGTAATACCATTTGAAAAAGTTTTTGGTTGTTAGCATAGTTTTAGTTGGTTTTTAGCTGTAGAATTTTGTAATTTTGACTTTTTACTTATATTTTTAACAGTTTTCCTTGTAACTTGCTGGAAAAAAGGGGAGAAAAGTTAGGTGGGTTTTAAAACGGGTATAACACGTGTCGGTGCAACTATTGGTTAGACTTGGCAGCGACGGAAAGACTGCAAAACATACTTGAAGAGTTAGCCCAGTTTCACAGCGATGAGGAATTTAAATCGCGGCCAAGATGTGGATTTTCAACAAAAGTTGCTGCATCAGAAAGTTTTATTAAAGTCACGTAGGTGGTGTAAATGTTGGCCTTGCAACAGACTTTTGAATTTAATATTTTATATAAGAAAACTAGCAGGTTATAAAAAATGTTTTTTTTTTAACAAAATATCAAAATACAAAAACTAAATTAGATTAATGCCAATAAAACTAAGTACCATTAAGTGTAAGTATCAAAGTTTCCTTTGCTTCGCTTAAGTCAATCATTGTTTTAACCGTAAATGTAGGAAAGTTTATAGTCTCGTCCTGAAACCTTTGAACGTGATCTCTGATGACGACACACCTCGTCAGCGTCGACAGAATGAGAATGAGATTCGTACATTTATTCCCATCCTCATTCTCAATCTCATTGTCATGAGAAAGGCGCAATCTGTAAATGAATCAAACCCGGATTTAACGTTTTCGCATTGTACCAAAAAGCTTGCATGGTACGGAAGGAAAATAAGATAAAAGATATCAAACCATCGAAGCATGGAGGCGGCAGCGGTATCGTCTGACGGCTTTGAGTGACGCAATATCTTAGTGTTGCTTAGAACTGGGAACAATGTTTAGGTAATGTGTACTACAACCAAGCTTCTAAATTGGAATCTAAGGATGAGAATTTAATCGTAATAAATCACGGTAATGATTACACCGTTTGAGGATTTGATAATAAACAAGATGCTTATACAATGTAATCGAGCCATAACCAAACAAAACATAAATCTATTTTAATGAAATCCACGAATAAAATAAAATTTTAAATTGAATTATAACTTGTCACAGGCAATAAGAACTTTTAAGATTTTATGTAGCACATTGTTAAGCATTAACTAAATTAATTTTATCTTTTCTGCTGTGTTTGTTTCCTTTGTTCTTAGAGTTGTAACGTGTTCATTTTATTGTTGGAGTATAGTCATACAATTCGCATCAATTTATTTATTAGAGAACGAGCGCTACATTCTCGTAAAAAGAGCGAGACAGAATTGCTGCAAATTGTTTGATTATTTTTCTTTTTGTACTCGCGCAATTCGCCGCAATTCTGTAGCTTAATAAGTGTAATTTGTACACAATGCGCACCGCGGTAAAGTCTTCAAAGTCGTAGCTTTTGTATTAGTAAGAAACAGAGAAGTGAGGAGAAGCAATTCGTTTCTTTGTTTCTATACTTAGCAGCTTTTAGACTTCTTCAGTTCAGTTCGAGACTTGTGGAGTTCCTAACAAAATTTTAGTTCAAATGGGAATACACCTCAAATAAGCTTCAAGTTTTTGGAAGTTTAAACTTTGTTAATACTTAGCTAAGGTGTGTTAAGATATAAAAAAATTAAAAACAAAATATAATGCTTGATATTATCGTGTTTTTTTAATTTTTGTTTTTAAAATAGTTATTATACTAATATTTAGATCTCTACTAATACATAAACTTAAACTTGGTCTTTGCGTTATCGTCCTTCCACGCAATATACCAATATACCAAGCGGTGAACGAAGATTTCGTCGGCGTCGCATCGCGTTAGATGCACGTAATTTTATTGGTTCCTTAATAAACTCTACAGGACGAAGAAAGCGTTTGTCTTGGCTCAGACTGCGCCCGTGCACGGAAGGAACTTGTAAAGTAGGAAATTGCTTTTTCGCACTTTTCTTATCCTTTGCGCTGCCAAACCGACGATGTCGTAAGTGTAATAGAAGCCTGACGAAACAAACGACGATGGTGATGACGATAGGCGACAATTTTATAAAGTAAGCTGTGCTTTAGCATGACAAAGACAAAAACATACAAAAACTGCAGGAATATCTCAGTCTTTCAGTGTTTCCGTATTTTAGTATCACAGTTTGCCAGTATCTTAGTTTGTTTAAGATTCATGAAAGTTTTTCATCGCATAGTTTACTAACTGTTTTGCTTTTGGTTCATAGTTTATTTGAAGTTACAAGAAATTTCACAAAATTTGAAAGGAATGCAATTATTAATAAAAACTAATTTTAAAGTTAATATTGCTCTACCAAATATGAGTTTTAAAAACATTTAAATTTTGATAGAAAACGTAATATTGATAAATAAATAAAATGTATTTATTAAGCGTTTAAAGTGTTCGGTTGCAATAAAAGGATCGAAAATCGTTTTAAATGTAAACGATTTCAAGTGAGGGTTTGTGTGATGTTTGGGGAAAAAATTTAAATAAAGGCTAGCTATGAATTTAAATTGATTTGGGAATCAATAGTGCCAAAAGCAATAAATACTAAGAGTAGAAACCAACGTCAAACAAGCTGATAATTTCAAAGTTGTTTTTGAACGTAAATTTATTACTTTTTCTACATACATTTTTTTTAATTTAAAAAATAAATAAATGGAAACTAGCTGGAAAAATATTAATTTTGGGTTAACCTTGTGGGTAACGTAACAGTTGCGTTTTGAATCTGAACCTAAATTTTCTTTTCATATTTATTGTTGAGACCAGAAGCTTTTATGATATTTTACCATCTTCTAGGAAGCCATTCAGCGCATTGCCATCACTTCGGTTTAAAAATCGAGAATACCAAGCACAACGCCAAGCTACATTTTCAAGAAATAACGTTTATTTTTACACACCGCATCTTATTTCTGCTTTTACTGACATTTATCGTACTAGTTTTTGCGGAATATAAAATTCCAGTTTATAAACTCACACAAATTTTGCAAATTTTGAAAATAATGAACATTCAAAGATATTTTTTAGAGTGTTTTTTTGTGGTATCATAAGAAAGTGCATTTCAATTGAAAGCGTACTAGAAAAACTGCTTAAACAAGCTCCGACTGTATGCTCTTTGTAAAAAAAGAAAGTTTGTTGTCAACGTTCTGTCTATCGCTAAAAACAAGTTCATTGAAACTAAAATAATTTCCTAAGTTTTTTTTGCTTAAAAGTATAAAGTGTTCCGAACAAAAACCAACTCAAGAACCTGTTTTTGCTTGTTAGTCTTTGTTATTACCTTAAACCAAACTTTACACAGAATTATTGTGTTTACTTGTTAAAACAAATATTTTTTAATAAACCTACATTGTAATTTTAAAATTTATATAGTAAAAGCTTAGGTTACCCGTCATTTTTTGTGTTTACTGTTTGTGTTGTCATCCAGTATATTATCTTGTTTATAACAGGCGAGAAAGGTCATCCCAGGTTCTTGGCGAGAGTGCAATAGTGGGATGTATGAAGTGAAAACGCTATAATGCGTACTAAAATATTCATATGTTGATGTTGCAAGGACATTCATGCCTTTCATGTAATATTTCATCCTGCTTGGTGTTTGCAATGTTTAAAAAAACATGCGTCCAGGTTAATTTGTAAATGACTTATTTTATGTTGTTAAAAAATTACATAATTTAATATTTTTATAAATAAATTAACAATAAGCAAACCGTAAAATCTTGGTCCAGAGGTTGAATTTTAAAATAAATACAAATAACTTTTTTTTAAATTATTTTTATGTAGTAAATTTTTTGTAATTTATGAATCTTTATTTTGTATCGTGGAAATCTAATGCTGAAACATTAGAGACATTTGTGTGTTAACTAAAGTTTACAATTTCAAGTGCATCTGGTATCTATTGCCTTGAAAATTAGAAATTAGTGGCATCTGTTGCGTCGTAATTCGAATCTTACTGCGACACAAAAGATAATAGGATCTAAACCCATTTAATCGAATGAGCACAATAAAATAAATTAGTATTGACTTAAAACGTTAAAAAAGTTTATAAAAATTAAGTATTTTTATTTTGTACATGCTAAATTTCATTTAAAGTAAAATTGACCGGCGCCTCCACACAATATTTTACATGAAAATAAAAATTAAAATTTTAATATTTAAATTCCTGTTTTACCAATTCACAATATAAGTTAGGTGATTATATAACTTGTTGTTAAAACTTTTTTTGGTCAGCTCCCAGCCAAGCTGTAATATTTTGGGTCAAATTTTTTCCGCACACGCTCGACTCTCCCAGGATATTAATCCTAATGGAATTGTGTCCGAACAAGCGACGCAGCTCTAGTTTCACTCGTTTGCACCACATGTGTGGTACCACGGTAGAATGTAGTTTTCAAAAATGTATAGCCTGTCAAAAAAGTTCACACTCGAATGCGTTGTAAAAGAACCAAATAAAAAAAAAGTTTAACTTTTTTTTTTAATAAATAAATTAATTATGCAAAATAATTAACATCATTATTTCTATATATAGTTTACTATTATTTATATGGTTGTTTTTAGTGAAACACTTTGTATTTGAAAACGTGTAGTTTTAGCGGCAACACTTCAGCACATGAACAACGTGACGAGATGATGGGAAAATATGTTGATGTACGGAAACAACTTTTTGCAATTCACGTTTTTTTTTGCTTTTGACATCATCGTCATGGTGTCGAAAATTACCCTCTAACTTGTTTCATTACCACCCGTCCGTGACACATAGAATGCGTCAGTTTTTGTCGTCGTTGTAAGTAAAAATTTAATGATACAAACACAAAAGAATGGCAAAGAAATTTACTTTTTTCAAAGTATATTAGAAAATATAAACAAACAACAAAAATAAAAATTTATTATTTGTTGTTACAATATTTGGGGTGAAATGCTTTAATTTAATTTTAATTTTTGTTTCCTTGTTTTGGAACCAAAATATTGCATCTAATTGTGGTTGTGACTTCAACAACATACTGGATAACAAGTGACGTCAACGTTACCAAAATGTTTAACTAAACATAGCTGTATATCCATATACCAAGCGTCTAGTAATATTTAGTTTTAACCCAAACCGGAAGTCAATGTGGTGGCTGGGACGCAGAAGGTTTGTACTACAAGAACATTGTTGGTATACCTGTAGTGTCAACTCCATTAGAACAACGCGTGCATATTGCATTTAATGCGCGGCTTTCCCCAAGCCATGCCGTGTTGATGAACAAATTGCATTGCACCCAAGACGCCTGCGGCGAAGTGAGCTGCCGGGTGCGCGTTGCGGTCACGGCCCCCCGTTGCCGCCACTGTGTTTGCATATTTAATAGCACATGTTGGGCGTTTAGGCAGCGTTTTAAGCGAGTTTGAGGTGTCTGAGCACTAAGAAGCAACGGTCCAGCTTCAATTCCCCAGTTAGGCAGAGATAAGGGATGAAATTTTAGATTAGGGTTAAAACAAAATTTTAATTGAATAATGTTTGTTTTAAAATTTTTACAAGGTTTGCATTTTTCAGTTTGATCCAGTGAAGCTTTAAGTATATGCTGTTTTCCTCATCTCGTTTCTCAACTTGACTGGTGCTTTCCATTTCCAAGTTGGTTGTTGTTTTGTTTGCTTCACGCCTTACTCTGGGTAAGAAAATTCGTATCGTGGATAGTCGTAAACTAAATATCGATAAATCCGATCAACTACAGCAAAGCTATCAAAGCTGCGGTTCGACGATACTGATACACCTAAAGTGTTAAGGGTATTTCAGTTCGACACCCTTACAAGCTTTCATCTTAACATATTTACTGCTAACAATGTAGATACGATTAAAATATGATCCATCACAATCAATCAAGCGTGATAGATACATCTTGATCAATCGATATTAATCTTGTTTTAATTTTTTTTAAATCGCCAATGAAACCAAAAATACTAAAATTAAGCACCAAATGAGTGAACATTTATTTTTGGATGTGAAGTTTTACGGTGAGCTTTATGTTTAAGGTTATGAGGGATTTAGGAAAAACGAAAAAAATTGGTGCGCATCAAAAACATCAAGAAAATAGGAAACTATTTTGATTTTATGCGGCGTATGTCGCGTAAAAGGTTACGGGGCGTTTTACGACCAGTTTTGGATGGAAATGCTTCCAGGAGAAAATTGAATTTTTCACCAAACAGCAGATGCAAAATGGTTTGGATGCACTCCTCGCTGAATTTGTAGGGAAATGAAGTACAAGACATTTATCATTTCCTCGGCATTCGTATTCTAATTTTCGAACAATTTATTTTATAATTTCGCCAAATTTAAATAACAAAAATTCATAATTTTAAAATGGAAGTACCTACGTATATTTGTATTTGTTTAATAATAAATGTACGTATTTGTTTATATATTCCTGTTTTTTGTTTTCTATTTATCTTGCAAAGTTGTTGGATTATTTTTTGATGTATTCCTCGACTAGTTTTGTTTTTCCCTTTTATCTTTTTTGTATTTAATTAAAAATTCATTTCTGGTTTTTGTGTAATTAGTGTTCGTTGTTTTATGTATTTATGTTTGTTCCAAAACTGTTAAAACGATAGTAATACATTTTTCAGAAAGTCTACTTAAATTACAAAATTTACAAAAATTAATATTCCAACACAATTTGAAGTAGACAAAATGATTTCATAAAGTTATCATTGTAAACGGGCTTTAATCAAGTTAATTACGCGTAGTTTCTGATGCACGTTTGATTTATTGATTCAGAAAGTTTAGTGTTTAACAGTTTAACAGCTAAACTGTTTAGGAGGTCAGATAACATGGTCACTAACTTCTAGAGTATTATAGTATCAACCGGATAGTTAGAAAGTTTTGTAATTTTGAAGTAAATACGGATTTTAGGTGACACTCAAGGTATACAAACATATTCATTTTCATTAGTTTAAATTTAGTTTAAAACAATAACTAAATATATGATAATAAGTAACAACGTACAAAATTTTAAAAATTTTATTTTATTGTTAAATTTAAATTAATTTATAATTTTAATTATTAATTAAAATAAAATTGTAAAACACATTATTTTGATCAGATTTTGATGTTCACATTACTTGAGATTACATGAAACCTTTCCTCAACCTATAAGGACTTTAAGAAATTAATATCACGTTGGCACTAAGTGCAAAGCGCAAATTAAAGTGACAAACTAAAATGGAGACGCACTCACTATACACGAAGGATCTAAAATGAAAGCTTGAAATCGTGTCACGTTGGCGTCATAATTTTATTAATTTTCAGCGCATCAGAAGGCAGGGTGCTCTTAACTATATTCCTCTTAGTTCTTCGTTTTGTGTATGCCTTTAGGCGCGTTTTCCAATTTACATCCGACGCGGAAGCATCACCTTCCGGGGAATGCAGTTAGTTATTTACTTTCGACAACTTAACTAAATAAATAAGTAATTTATGTTCTACATGTTAAAGTTTAAATTAATAAACTGGTTTCTATTTTTATTATTAGATTTTTTAAATTAAAAAACTACTTTTAAAAAAAAAATTTATTCCTTGTAAATTTTAAATTATTAAACTTTGTTATTATTTAAAAAATTCTGGTTAAATTTTTGTTAAATGTTCATGGTTTGGAGTAATAGTTCGCATCGTTTAAATTTAGACAAGTCAACGATTTATGAAAATGCATCAGTTGAGGGTAATGTATAATTCATCATTGACTTTGGCGGTTTTGGTCGAATTTCAAGCGATCTGTTGAGTTTGGAGGAATTTTCCCGCATACGTAGAGAGCTTGCAAGTTTGTGCGGAGGTTCCAAGGCGTTCGAATTCTCCCTTACAGTTGCAAGTCGACTCAGAACTCGTAAAGGGTCGTGCATGAATTTGCAGCCGGTTATCGTTCAGCTGCGCTTGAATTACTCGCATTTCCAAAGTGACTAACAGAATATTCAGTTTACCCGGTTCAAGCTTAGCCAATTTCTTGAATATCTGCACTTTCTAAATTTCTAACAACCCAAAATATTCACAGAATCTCCGATTTTCTTAAATCTCCAATCTTAAACTCTACCAAAAGTAATTAAAAGTTAAACTCTTAAAATAAAATACACGGATAATTAATTTTTTTGTTTTATTATCCCCAATGTTACATTGCCATATGTTATTTAGTCGGGTTGGTTGGTCGCGTGTGAGAACAATAAATTTTCATATAATACCCAAGCTAATAATTCATTGCGGGCATCGCGGCGTTGTGGAATAATTGAATTCGCTCATTCATTAGAAACGAATTGTGTATGCGGGCTATGAGTTTGTAATTCGTTGCACGGTAAGAGCTTTCGTTACCTCGGGTCGTGTCCCAAGACGAGAAAGCAGGTAGCACGTTCTATTTCCTGGCGTTCCAAATTTCATGATTCTTGCGACTAAAATACTGAAATTCTAAAGCGACAGAAATTCTGCGTTTCCCAAGCGAGATAATCTTATATTCGCCGACTTCCACTGTTCTCATTCAATCAAATTCACACATACTTAGTGAATCACGTTAAAAATCATTTGGAATAATTGACATAAAACAACAAATTCTTCTAGATGAGTTCTCAAAATTAAAGTTTTGCGTTTTATTCAACGTTTTACATATATAGTTATAAGTTTCTAAAAAAAATATTTATTTATGATAAATATTTTTAAATGTAGTTTATTTATGATCTTTTCAATTCGTATCGTTTGACACTGTTTGTTTTCGCATTTTCTTCACTTTACCGCTCGTCTTTGAACAAGCAAGAACCAACATCCACGCTTTGTATGCATAATATGTTGAAAGCTCGATTCTTGGAATACAAATCGAGCGTGAAATATGTATACGACGCTCTGATGTGATGCTTCGATCTGTTTTCTAACTCTTTTGGGATTTAAAGCTCCATCTGTCTTGACACTTTAAAAAAATCGTGTTTTTCGCACCGTTTCCATGAATTTTTTTACAGTTTTGTTATATTTTTTGTATATATATATTTGTTTTCTAATAAATTTGCATAACGATAATCTACATAACGATATTAATAAATAGTTTATGGTAGTAGTTAATTTTTATTTTGCTAAGAAGGTTTTTACTTCTACTAACTTTTGTTGTTCTAAACCAACCTTTACATAATTGCACCAAAGATTTCCTTCTTTGATTTGTCGTTGTTGTTTCATACAATTCAGTAGTTGATAAAATTGTTGTTGTGGACATGGTTGTGGTTTTAGCTGTTTTATTTTTAATTAATTTTTATAAATTATACTTTTAATTTTCTGTATAATTTTATGCCAAATTTTATTTATTTATTAGTTAAACGTTAATTAAAATAAACTTACGTGTTTCACTGACGCTGGGTCCAATTACAGCCGGAAACAAAAATCCGTTAAATCCTTTCTTGTCGGTATCTAGAAAAAATAAAACATTTTCATTAAAAATTAGAAATATTTATAATAATAACAAGGTTTAATTTTTTTGTTTTAACTTTTTAGTTTATCTTATTACGACCATTTAAGACTAGTACCTTTAAAAAAACGGAAAACTTGTCTGCAAAACAAAAAAAATTCAGGAAAATTCTTGGTGAATGTAAAAAAGCTTACTATGCCTAGCAACCCGACATCAACGTTCTCAACGCCGTTGTTGGCGTTGAAGAGAGCCGTGATTCTGGACCGGTAATAAGTGACAGAAGCGAGGCTTCTTGCACGAGGGACAAAAAACGCTAAATGCGAAGATAAAGCAAGACGCCGACGTTACCAGGAAGGAAACTTCGTTCATCTCGTTCGTCGCTTTGAATCATTTTGCCTGCGTCTCAACGGAAACGAACTTCTTATGAAGTGACAGTAAATGATGCATATATTGCATAATACACGATAGGTATTTTAAACCTAAAAAATATATTTTACATACAACAAAAGACAACATAAACAAAAAATGAACAAAGTAGTCAAATAAAAACTCAATTGTATTTTTTTATGTCATGAAAATTTTTTGACAGCTAGTATTATTTTTATAACAGAAAATATATTTTTTTATTTTTATGTTGATAAAGACATTGTGTATATAAAAAAAGAAATGTGAAAAAAATAAGTATGATATAAAATGAGAGTAAAAAACGAAGCATATGACGCTCGTAAATAAACGATTTAGAACAATTCAAGCACAAAAACGATGATGCGATGGTTTTAAGATGATATCATAAGGATTTTTGATTATTAAACAGTAATTAACTTAACAATGATGCATTTTTTAAATAATAAATATATTTAAAATAAAATAAAAATTATTAAACACTTTGTTTTGTTTTGTTAGTGTCGAAAGGTTTAGTTTTATGCGCAAATGTCTAGAACACTAAAATAAATAAATTTTCAGGTATATATCGACAAAACCGGTAACGGCAACGTGCAGTCAATATTGTTCACGTCGATGCCTGCCGATGCTTCCATTGCATTGAAGCACGCCGCCGCCGTAAGCTTCCAAAGTGTCTAAGCCGGGATGTAAAGGAAATGCGCATATAAATCATGTCGGACACACTCCAATGCATTATTTTGTACATGGCGTATACAGTATGTAAACAATACATTGATTTATTTATAAGCTGCACTTTGAAATTTTCAACATATCAAATTTATTATTCAACCCGATAATATATAGAGTGGAGGCGCCGGGCAATTACGTTTATATTAAACTACACTAACTTTATTATTAAAATTTATTGTTAATATTTAATTATATGTACTAATAATAATATTTAAAAAAATTTAATAAAATACGCAAAAATTTAAAACATGATTTTTTTATGAAAAAAAATTATACCCTGTATAATATATTTGAAAATAAAATTTCACAATTCATTACGTATATATAATTTTTTTTTGTAGCTATATTTTTTTGGATCGCGTGATAAATATAGATTAATTGAATATTTATACAAAAAACCTACGCATTTATTGATTTATGATTTAGGTATTTTTTTGACACTTTTGTGAGTTTTTCTCCCCAATTCTTATTCTCACATGTGATAGTCGTTTGTGTATTTTGCGAGTGTGATACGCGCTTGAATCCTTGCTCTCCATCGTCATGTGGAGTTCTCCCACGGGACGCGCAACGACTGAAACGAGATCCGCGAAGAATGTGCGCGTCCCGCGCGCACACCTTGTTCGCGTTATTCCCGAAACATAAATTACGTCACGTCCAAGTCTTTGCCTTTTGAGAAATTGTTTTGTCTGGTGTCGAGCGTAAAACATCGACTAAGAAACGGTATTACAACCACGAATTGAACCTGGTTATGGATAGTTCCTGGGATAGCAGTGAATGTGGATGTGCACTTGGATTTTACTCAGAATTAATTGATGTATCGTGCAATTACGAGCACGTCGAGGATCACCATTAATACCAAACACTAGACGTGCTTGATAAGATAAATTGTTGTAAAGGGTTCTTTGGAAAATTAATTTTAATAAAAAGAAAATACTATTCTAACGGGATTTTTCTTATTACCCGGCGCCTCCACACTATACCAGTCTTTGTTTTTTTTATATTTGGAAAAAATAAAAGTTTTGTGATACAAAAATTAAAGTTTTTTTTTTGTTTGAAAACTATTAAAACTAAAACAAATCCCTTAAGAGTTGTAAATGTAAAAGAACAAACCAAGAGAGAAACTTACGCGATTCTTGGATGAATAGGTTCTAATTAAAAGTTTCTTGCTCTACAATGATTGCCAACTTGTTAAAAACAACACTTGGCACACTTTAATGTGTACCTTGAATTAAATTGACTTAATCCAAAAAGTTAAAAAGGTAACTTCATTAGTTTAAACCTAAAAAAATTTTTTCTTTAAAAAAATCAATGTTTATTTTCTTGTTAAAATATAATTATGGATTTTAGTACTTTGTGATGTTAAGTATATCATATACGTTGTCTTCTTGTTCTTTAAGAATCCTTAGGGTATGTGTTCATAAATATAAATTGCTTTTTAAATATGTAACAAGGACTCAATGTTCAGAATTCACGAATATGGTGTATTGTACATAAACTGTTTTATGTGTATCACAACGCCGCCTGGTGGCCAAAAGTGGAGTTTATAGAGAGCACAGGATAATATCGATTTTTCGTCCTTAACGAAAGGACTCACTTATATAGCTTTGATGTACAAACAGCGCCATCTCACAAAGAATAGAAATTTTCTAAGTGTATAAAAGCTTGTAGTTTACAGTTTTCTTTAATTTTTATTTGCAACAACCAGAAATACTTAGTTGTTTTAAATTTTTAATTATACATAATTTTATTTATACAAACCTGCAGTTTGGTCATCAATAGGTTGAAATTGAAATGTAGCTTTGAATCCTTGTCCTGGCCATTCTGAATTAGCAATAAATTCGATGAAAAGATCGGAACCAGTTGACAAAATCTCCCGTTCTGTTCCTTCGTTACAAAGCACGTTGATCGACGGATCTGAAGATGATTTTCCATCAAAAATCCGGATTATGTCTGCTCGATTTAAGCAACTAAAAAGTCAAAATATTAATTTTCATTTACATGTTGTCATAGTAACATACAAAACTTATAAAACTTAAAAATATCTCCGAGAATATATTAGCAGTAAATTCGTTTGATTTGCGTTTTATCAAACTGATTTTCAATCGTTGAAAAAGGTAAAGAAAAATCCACAAAACTTTAAAATTGAATCATTGCTCAGGCGGGCGCAACAAGAAATTTCAACTTTTCGATTCTTATTCCGTTTTCTACTCTTCAGTCTTTTCGGCAACATCCAACTTTTCGACTTCATTCCCTTTAGAGTTCACTAAAGTTGAATCTATCTGTGCAGTTGTTGAACTCGGTGCCCCACTGAGCCCGAAGTAAACCAAACCAAACCAGAAGCAGAAAGACCCAAGACATAAAACAAAAATCTGCGAACGCCTCAAACATGTTGAACTCTTGTACTAGCGTCGTAACGTTTTTTACGACAATCGTTACTGTTTTTCTTACGATTTTTTTCTCAACTGAAGAAAGCGAAACCATAGAAAGTCTACATCTGGTAAAGTATAAAAAAGTGAACATCACACGAAAAAACCAAAGAAAACAACCAAAACAAGTGGTAGAAACATAAAAAGAAATCGACAATCTGACTGCCAAGAATTCAAAACTCAAGTTTTTTGATCAAAACTTTTGATTTTTTCTTTCTTATTAAAAAAAGAACAATGAATGTAATTCTATTCAAATTGATGTCATAAAGATAAAGTTCAACAATAACATTTTTGTGTTTACGACCCAAAATTAAATAAATTAATTTTATTTATTTAAACATCCTGTAGTAAATTTATACGTTTGTACGTCAGATGCTCGTGAGTTGCGGCAATTATTAAAATTGCCCCCGCATTTGTATTCGCGCTTACAATTCAAATGCGCTTCCTTGGATCGCCGCATTCGGCTAGGCAATTTCTTAGAGCCTGTTGTCCTTTCGTCCTGATGTACGCGCCCTCGCACATAAATTTATTTTTATTTGCATTTCAACAAGATTTTAACATGTACAACGGCAGTTATGTATTTGTTTTCTTTTCGGCACAAAAACACCACAAAATTGTATTCTATTGAAATGGTAAAGTTAAAGTTTAATTAAAAAATTGTTTATTTGTTTTAAATTTAATGCATAATAATTACTTGGTGTTGATTAATTGATAATTTACATAATAAAAGCGTATTTAAATTTTTAACTTAACAAGTTTTTAATTCGTGTTTTACATAGTAGATGGCACTGCAAGTACAAAACAAACAAAAAATATTTTTTCCTTTGTAAGGAAAGATGTAAAGGAAAACAAAATCCACTTTGTGTTTGTATCTATGTCTCAAAAAATAACAAACACAATGTAAGGAAAGTAATGCGTCTGTTGAGATAAAAGTCATGTGAGGTAAAATAAATAGAATACTGGAATACGATTGGGGTGAGTTAGGCGAGTTGAAAGTCGTACAAGGGGTTAAAAGTCGATGGAAAGCTTTCGGTGTCTTATCTTTGACCGGCGAGGCAGCGACCACTGCCCAATATTGCACCGCATTTCATTCGCTTACCAAATGCAAGGTGAAATTGTTCGGTTTTTCAAAGCAATTGCCTGCTTTTTCATTCCATTCGGGTTGGTTAGGTTTTAGTTAAAAGTTTCCAAACCCGAAAAATACTCCCTTGAAATGTAAAACGTAAGAATTTGAATTTAAATCTTTGATTTGTTGTAAATTTTCACCAAAATCAACTATTTTCAACTTTTCGCAATTTTTCAAAAATTATTTCAGTTGGAAAGAATGTAAACTCCAAAGTTTGTAATTGTTAAATATTAAACCCTTCGCCTGAACGTCTAAAGGGACAAAAGTGTTGGTAGCTTTTTGTTGGTCGCGATGGCGCCGTCCTATATGAAATATGTCAGCGCAGAGGTTAATTACGCCATAAATCTTCTTCCTGCCGGCGTGCGCCCGCACTTCGACTCCGGTTTTCCGCTTTTCCGGCCGATGGCGAGCACCACCCCCTGATTCTATTTTCTTCTCGTGCCGCTGGGTCAAAGATGAACGCACCAGGACTCCTGGGAGGACGCATTCGTCTTTTTATTCTTAATAATAACACTTTATTTTTATTTGTTAAATATTTGATAAATATTTATGTTATTATTTGAAAACTTGTGTTGGTTTAATTCAAATTTTGAGTATCTACTCTTTGCAGAATTTACTTGTTTGCATGAAACTCAAATTTTAACTTTGCGGGGGCGAGAATCCCAGTCGGACGCACGTCGAGTGTGACAAACTGTACTTCCGGGTGTGTTTCCGCTTCGGCATCCGTCCGAAGTAAACAAGCCACTTCGGAAAATACCCCTCGCGTTAAAACACTCCTCTCAATTTCCACTCGCATCCGAATTGCTATATTTTTGTAAACTGACTTTATAATTATTCTTTGTTCTCATTTATTACCATTGAAACAAAACACACAAAAAAAACAACATAAACAAACACAATCCCCATCATATTTATGAAACAAAAACAAATATGATTTGGTTTTATGCTCACATTGCGTGCGAGTTATTATACTTTAGGGTATAACCGAAATCTAGTCACAATGGGAGTATAAAACAAATTTGATCAAAAAATTTTAAACTTCATTGACACATTGACATATTTGAGTTTTAAAACTCAAAACACAAAACAACCAAAAAAACTATAAACAAACACGCATAAATTTAAATTTTGTTTGATAAATTTTGTTTCTGTTTAATACTTATTTTTGCATGTAATGCATTTTCTATTGTGCTATTTATTACAAACAACCCCTACACTGCAGTATCATCTTTTGTTCATGCGGCTTGCACATTTTGCAAAATCGCAAAATTTTTCAATAGATACTTGATTGCAGCGTGCTTTCTTGACAGGTATACTCCCCCACAAACTATTAAAAAACTTCCGGCACGTTGCACTTCCTGCTGAACTGCGCGCAGGAAACAAAGAGCTTTGCGATGCGAGATGCAGCTTAATGAAAAACGCTGACGTGGTTTATTAATTGTTTACATCGTTCGCCATTTGTCTGCCTACTCACGATACGAAGCATCTAGAATTGAAGCATTTGCGCGTGTCCTGAAGCACTCATCATTTAAACATCAATTCCATAAAGTGCTCTAAGGTTTTGAAATATAAATATTTCACGTTTCAAATATATTAAATGTTTACTGAACGGTGACGTTTTTAATTAAAAATGTCGCGCGTTGTGCAATTATGTTTTTCATCACGTTCGTGTTTGCATCGACGCAAATCAACCAACCGCGGATTTAATTATTAATTTTCCGACGTGCTTTTCAACCTTTCAGCCTTAGTTTTTGGAAACAGAGTTGAGTTTATCACACGTGGTTAATTAAAATTATTAAATTTGTATTTAACTAAAATTTTAACTTAGAACATTGATTGCTTTTTATAATTTATATTCCATTTTAATAAAATAAAATTAAAAATGCATGTTGAGTTTATTTTATATTGTGTATGAATATTTATTATTAGGTTATTTTTCAATGAAAATGTTAACATTTTATTGAGTTTTTTTATTTGTTAGAGATTTTATTTATTAGTTTTTTTTGTTTTAAAGTTAGCAGTTTGAATAAATTTTTTTAGAAGCAAAAAGTTTTTATATTTCCTTTGTTCTTGCTCATTTTTCATTTGTCACAAATCTTGACTAGATAAATGTGTTTTGTTAACTGTTATCCCAAAAGTTGTCGCCTCTCATTTGTGATCACGTTCACAATCTCGTCGTAACAATCCAACAATCCAACTATCTAACAAATCCTTATACAATTTGGCTGTTTTCTATATAATTAATCTAAAAACTTTTCATCGTTCTACATTTCTACTGTTTTCATTTGCATTCCATCGTTTTTATTTCCAAGTCTCATTCATTTTATTGCTTAATCCTTGGAAATTTTAGTCAAATGTTTGAAACAATTTCCATAAAACATAAAAAAAATTATTTTAAATGAAAACTATTTTAGTTACAGATTTGTTAAATTTATAAACAGTAATCATGTCTTATTTATCATCTAATAACATTTTACAATTTAAAATGTCAACGCATTTAATTAATTTTTCGTTTGTTTTAGTGATTTGGCATTGATGACATATGATTTACATTAACTAATTACTTTATTTTTATTAAAAGTTCAATAAATTCACACAAATCAACTGTTTCAACCGTTTTAATTGTCCCCAATTTGCTTATAAAATAGTAATAAATTTAAATACCAATTAATCGACCTTATTTTAGTTCAAGAAAATCTCTGCAACCCTAAAATTTGTGTATGATTCATGGTTCATGAGATTCACCGCAATTTGTTATTAACTAATCTTGAAATTACCAAATTAATTTAGTTTCCAATTAATTCCTATACTAATTTTCAATTAAGTACAATTTATATAAAATAAACAGCTGTGGTATAGAAAATAATAATACAGCTTTAAACAAATCGGCTTTGGATACCAAATTAAATAGTTATTATAAAGATTAATTACACCAAAATTAATTGCTAATACGTTTAAAATAATTTAAAAAATAATTTTTAAATCTACCTTATTTTTTGCATTAAATAATTAATATAATTAACAACCTATTTAAATTTTGTTTAAAAAAATATCTAGTTTTAGTTACAATTTAATAAAAAAACAAAAAAATAACTCAAACTTTTTATTAAAATTTTTTTTTTTAAATTTTGTGCATTGTTTATGTTTAATTTATTTAATATACTACTTAAAAAGTAAGTAAATTAAAGTAAATGTTTGTGGTTTAGTTTTATAAATTTAATTTGTACACAAAAACTAATCAAAACTTATCCCATTAATTCATAAACTTTTACTAACCTATTAAAACTTATAGTTTATGTTTACACTGGTAAAAATATTTTCAAAGCAATAAATCGTAAATATTTATTTCAATGTGAGTTACCTAAGATTCAAGCACATTTATCAAAATTTTGTGACTTGAGTTTATGTTTAAAAGCCTTGCAGCGTCTAGGAAAAGCATTTAAAAGGTCAAAAACGTTTAAAAACGTATAAAATATTAGCTTATGCAAATCCAGAATACAGTTTCAGTCTAATATGATGAATTGCTTGTCAGTTGTCTTTTAGATTTCTTTATAAACTCAAACCAAAGTTTACTGCTGATATTTCTCATTTACTATTTTTAATAAAATTTGTAATATTTTTATTTATGTGTAAACATTAAATAAATACCTTAAATCTCCTTTTTCTAAAGTGATTTCTTCAAATACAATCCTGATCCGTTCCTTGGTCCTGTAAAATATAAAAACATTTGTATTTTTTTTTTCACACAAGAAAATCTCAAAGTATCACAAATTGCAAAGAATTCGCCCGCCGGTGCAAGCAAATTTATCCACTCGAGCTGCGGTTTAATAATCCGAATAAATGGCTTTCGAGTTAATAAGTTGGGATTAAAGGGGAGAATTTATGCGCGCGCGCTCGGTTGAACCACACGCCAAACGTGCATTGATCTCTTTATGTCTGCGAGCATGCGAGTTGCCAACGAACCGACTCTTTTTAAACATCCCTTTTCTATATACACCACCACTTTGAGTAGATATGAGCAAAAATGTGTACGTTCTGTATAGATATTTATGTTGAACAGAGTTATTTATGATGAAAATTTAACTAAATAAAGTTATGAGTACAATTCAAAAATTTTACTAAAATTTGTAACAAATTTTTTTGATTGTACATTAAAAGTCAGTTTTTTGTTGTTATTTTTAGTTGTGGTTGGTTTTTGTAGCTTGTCTGAAAATGTGAATGCGAATTCACATAGGATGTGCAATGTTTCATGCCGATTTTGTCATTTGTAAACTCGTTTCCTCTCATATTCGCTGTGTTCACAGCGGCGTCGTCTCGTAAACCATATTTCTGCTTTTTTTGCTCTCTAAACCCGGACGCTTTCGATGGCATCGTGTCACACGCATCGTATTCCATGTTTGGTGTTTGGGTTCACTGTTTATGTTTACATTTGTTTCGTAGCATCGTTGCTTCGAAGCCTGTGTACATTTTGCACGCTGACAGAACTCAAATGTAGAATGCAGAATGTAAACATTGCAAAAGTCACAAGTCGATGATTTATGATTCGAATAGAAACAATTTTTTTTTGTTCCATAGTACAGATTAAAAAAAATTAAAATAAAACAAACTCATTTTTTTATGCATTTATTTTACCTTGATCTGAAGCGATATGAGCATCGAACATTCTTCGGGTAACTTGACGGATATCTGGGTGAATAAAATTTTCCATAACTCGGTGTATAATCATTACTGCTAAATTGATAATCACACATTGTGTTTGTCAATTTCTGTCCATCAGTTCGAAACAATCCTGAAACAAATAAAAAATTAGTTTCTCAAGTTTACTATTAACCCGGCGCCTCCACTGTATATAAACTATATATAAATTTTACTTAAAAAAAAAATTATTATCATTACTAACCCCAACACAGTATATAATTAATTCAGTAATTTAATAATTAAATATAAATTCATCATCACATTTTACGGTTAGTAAAATAATTAATCAACTTTAATCCCCATCGACGTTTCAAACCCCCACCGTATAAAAGCTGATAAATTGTAACAGTCGGTTGTAGATTGACGCGCGAACAATCCCCATTTACCTACATGCGCACGCACTAATTAAGACCTTAATGATTCAATTTTAATTTAATTTTGTTTGCCGACACTCCACCAAGTCGACGGCGCGGCGTTTAGCTGGTGAAATCAACGCTTTGGCGTTGTTGACACGCCAGCGCCGCCGCTGCCGATTGACGGTTATAAATGAACGCGCCGAAATAACGCCGCCGCGTTTAATTTTAAAAGCCTTCAAACGCACGCGAATCATTGTTTCACGCAGCATCCCGTACCAAACACCGGCGATAAACGTTCTAATTTCATTAGTCACGTCATGAATGAAATTTTAGAGGAATATCAGGATTGGTGTTTGCACATGTCAGGTGGGAGGTGCAATTCCCAATAATGAAACTTTAATTAAAAAATAAAATAAAAACAATTGCTGGTAGTAATAAATTTTAATTTAAAATTACTTTTCTTAAACCAGTGGTAAAGTAAAAATGTAAACGTTTTTTTTTTGGTTAAATGATTTGACCAATAATAAGTTTCAATTAATCTTTTAATTAACAGCTTGGCGTCGACGAGCAGACGCCCGGCGTTGAACAACACGCAGAAAACTAGGGCGCGCAAACAAGCAGGATCGCAAAACTCAACGAAAAACAGCGTCGTCGCTATAAATTCGCCGCCAGAACGAGCCAAACCGAATTAAACGTGTTGATGAAATAATAAATTAATTAATTATAAGACGCCAACATCGTTTTAGGATTAAACCATTAAATTTTACTGTTTGATAAATAATTAAAATTTAAATTAAAATGCACTAAGTATTTAATTATAGAACACAACCAAACAATATCCAAAAATATTTTTTTTGCTCTCCTGCAAGTTACGATCGCAATATCTATTTTATAGGTTTGGTTTGTTTCACCAAGAATTAAAACAAATATTCTTCAAATTTTAAATTTTTTGTAATTTTACTTTACTTTAAATTTGAATTAGTTTGTTCGCTTGTTAAAAGTTCTCCGTGCAACGAAGAAAACTTGGCGCATTTTGGAAGGACAATAAAACTCCAATCAACAGATTACGCTTCTCTTTCTTATCGTTTTCATGCAATTCTCTGACTTGTTTTCGGCGCTTATTTGGAACCTTTGCAGTCTTCGTCGCTAGTCAACCGTTGGTCGTCGTTCTTTGCGCAAACTTTATACGATCTTTTTCGTGCTTTGTAAGACTCTACTTTATAAAAGCGTAACAAGTCTTATTACTTTTGTTATTTGGTAACTTTTTTTGTGTATTTCACCATCTTCAATTGATGTTATTACTTTTATTCTATCACAATTTGTGTTAAAAATCGGATTACCCGGCGCCTCCACTCTATACTATCTAGTGTACTTTACAATCAAATTTAAAAACTAAATAAATTTATTTTAACTCTTTTATATTTTTATAGAAGAAAATAAAAAAAATGTGAATGTTTAATATATCTACCATATAATTAATTTTATAACCTGTAATTTTAACGCGAAAGAAATGCGACCTCAAAACTCATAAATATCTACAAGTTAATTACTCATGGTTTTTAGTGACTTGACGTTAAAAACCTGATATAATTTTGACACAAATACACACCACGTATACTTAAAGCTATAAAAAAATATCAAGCTGTAATTATTATAAACGCATACTAGCAGAAGTTGAGATTAAAGCTGTTTACAAACAAGTAAAGTAAAAAAAAAACGCATGTGATACCTATAAATTAAAACCGACCATGTACATAAATAAGAATTAACTTATTAACATGCGGGTGTTAGTATATTTTAAGTGCGTATTAAGAGATTAACATATCGCGGCGTTAAGTACTCGACTACAAGTCGCGATAACAAACGACAACAAATTTGATAATGAAGCAACATAGGGTAACATGGTCATAATTTGTAACGTACATAAAAATATGTTAATTTATATTAACCAAGAACTAAAGTGTTTAATGATAATAAAATATTCAATACTTAAACTTTTCGTTTTTATTAAAAAAAGTTTTGTGTACAATTCTTTAAATTGCTTGTAAAAATTTGTATAAAATCAACAACGTAAATATGTTCTGACATTAAGTATGTGATTTAAGTCAAGTTTTATTATTACCCAAATAAAAAGCTAAAGTGGCGAGGGGAGGTTGGGTGCGAAGCGTGGTTTATTTATAGCAGCATTGGAAATTCGGTAAATTCGAGTTCGTTTCGCGCTTATTGCCTTCGCAGCTTTGTCGCTTTCATTATTGTAGGACCAGAGCATGCCCGAAGTGGAATTGCGCATTTTCCACTCGGCGGCGGCGGCGGTGAATTCACAACCACATAGCCGGCACTGCCTCGCATTATATACGCTAGTACTCGCAAATCTTGCACAATGCTCTAATGCACTTTGATTTATAATCAAATATTGCTAGACTTACTATTTTTTAATAAAAGAACACAAAAATATTTAAATTTACTTTAATATTTAATTTGTTTGATTTTTCTTATTCAAAAAATGTATGTTTGTGGTTGATTTTTTTGTTTTGAATTTTTATTGCTGGGCGAAAATAATCTGAATGTTAATTAACGACCGATTCGCGTTTGTACTGGCAATGTATTCAATCTATGGTAATAAATCGTACGTTGCTCGTTTTTTTTTCCATCTACACGCTTTTTTTGCTTTACACCTTGTTAATGTAAAAAACGTGCGTGATTCCATTTATTGTAATAAGATATTATAGTATACTAATGAATTCAATCGTTTACATAAATAATACTCAACTTATTTTCTGTTTTGAAACAAAATATAAAAATTTATGTTTGAAATTTTTAATAAATTTTGGCTAGTCCATACCTAAAACTTAAACTTTAATTAAAATTTTTCTTTAAGCAAAACCTTAACACCATAATTAACAAATTAATCTAAAACTCTCCAGAACTTAATCCCTGGTTACAAGGATAATAACCTACTTTTACTTTGTACCCATGTGCTTTCTTTGTGTACTAAATATCTACAACCAAAATCTTTAAAGTTAACCCAAAACTTTCTGAAAATTGTTCAAATTGAATATTATGTATGTGATACTCATCTACACTTAAAGTTTGAAATCTTCTTCATGCACTGCTGGTGTACTGTACATATTTAACACAAACCCTACTAATTAATTACTCGGTTTTGGGGAAGTGTGTGGGTTTTCCATTTTCGGTTCTAGAGGTTTTAGATTTTCTGCTTTCAGTCATTAGCCCTGGGTTTCAAATTTAGGGTTTAGTCACTAGCCTGCCGCTCATCTTTCATACCCGGTTTCCAGATAGTAGTTTGCAGTTGTTTTCGTTCTGTCAGAGAGGATGCAGGATGCAAACAATATTCCAATAACCGCGACGTGCCTCCATTCCATTTTCTGTACGCTACGCATTTGCATGCCAAGAAAACCCCTTAATATACCCTACATATTGTCGCAGAATGTTCGACTACACTTACATTAGACCCTACTACCCGACTCTTCACTTGCTACTACCCTAGTCAACCCTTTTGCATACTGATAATACAACTCGTTGTGCTTTGTTCATTGTTCAGGCATCAGACATCTTTTAAAAATTTTCGGTAATTTAAAATAAGAAATTTAAAAAAAATTCAATTTTTTTTTAATTTCGGAAAATCTCCAAAAAATTTTTAACTAAAAACACAAAAATAAAATAAGAAAGTGTATTTTGATATAAATTTTTGATGAATAATCTTGTAATTAAATATTTTTAATTAAAAAAATAATTTTTAACATGTCAAACCGCGTTTACTATTAGCAGCGTTATGGTAAAGCTAAAAACCTTTTACAAAAGACTCTGGGAGCTTGAAACGCAGCGAAGCCTCTAGAAACAAGCGAATATTAAAGAAATTAATTAACTTCTCGCAGTTATGCGCGCTTTTAATGTTCTCCCACACACTCCGAAAGAGTATGTGTCTGAGCGCGTCGTCGGCGGTTAATTTCTGAATTTTAGCGCAAATTTGTTGTAATTTTGCCGTACACACTTCACGTCGTAGTGAAGTGGCACAGTATGAAAACCCAGTATTGTGCGTAGTTAAAATCATGTTAACATTCGTTTTAAATGTTAATAGTCCTTTTGCGCTTCGTTTGGTAGTTAAATTTTCATCGTAAGTGATTTGCACACTTTACTTAGATGAGGAAACTTGCAAATTTAAAGTCAGCACAAAGTAATAACAATAATAATCAACAAATTTGCATTGAAAATTGTTTACTGAAAGTTACAACTTTTGATTTAGTTTTGTTGGATGTAAATTAATTAATTACATTGTGGTATCATGATATTCAATTTATTTAAACATAACAGGTTTTTTTGTACAAAATTAATTTATTCAAGTGATTAATTATTGCATTTAAATACTAGTAGCTAATGTGTAAATACTGAAAATAAAAAATGACTCGACAAGTTTTAAAAATTACACAAAATAAGAATGATGCCAAGCGTAATCTTCACCGAATGGTTCTACCACATCGCATTTAAAAAGTTATTAGTTTCCAGAGTTTTCTCTCATCCGCTTCTATTTCTGCGCGGCCCACAGTCCACGCGAAGAGTAATTTACAAAACGTGCTTGCGCATTAGTCTTCGGAATGTCTCCCTATTTTATAATCTAGTGGTTTATCTTGTAAAATGTTGCATCTAATGATAAAATAATGTTCTCGTACGATTAATTGCTAAAAATACTACTAATTATTTACACTTGAACATACATATTTTTAATTTTTATTTTTTCAGTAATCAGTATCTGATAAATTAATTTAAAAACAAAAATAATTTATTTGCTTTTTTATTTAGAAAGTCTTACAAAAATGTTCATTTTTTTTTTCAATTGTAAATATCATTTTGTTTTATTAAACAAAATTAAACAAAACAAAATTGATTATGTATCTAAATAGTTATTAATTTATGTATTTTAACATAAAATTATTTATGAATTAATTAAATAGGGGATTTTCATTATTTTAAGTATAAAAACAACTATTTTACTAAATTATATCTGACGGATTTTAAAATAAAGATACAAATTTAAACAAAATATTAAAAAATAGTACATTAAATTATTTGTTTATAAAACCAAATAAATTTGATTTTAAATAAATAATTTAAGAGATATGATTTTTTGAAAATATAATAATCTTATCTAAATTTTTTTGATATGTACCAATATTTAATTCGCAATACCACAAAAATTAAATTAATTAACCTAAACTTATGTTATGTAATAAATAACTTATAGAATTAATAATCTATAACAATTTTAAACAAAGCTGTACATTTATTATTAAACCTGTTATGGGAATTTTAGCAACCCTCTGCAAAATTTTACAATTTTTATTAATTCTGAACAAAATATGCTAAAATCTATTATTTAAATAATTAATTTTAAATTACCTGTTAATGTAAACGATTTAATACTTTATTAGCAACGTTTTTGATTTTGGTTCATTGAATTCTGACATTTTGATCAAAAGATATCCAGGATTTTGTGTATCATTTGCATTGGGAATACAACATTTTTTTAAATCAACTTCAAAACGTTTTAGTAAATTTACCCAAAATAAATATATTTATATGAATAAATTATACAAATTGTTTTTATTTTTATAGAATTTAGTTAATTTTGATTAAGACAAAGTTACACTGATAACGTTTGTCCTTTAATTGATTACAGAACCAGTATTACAACAACCATTGTTTTAAGTCCAAATTGTACAATGTCATAATATTATCAATTGTTTTATCTGTTTATTGTTTTTAAATAAATTCTTTTCCTGTTCGAGGAAAACGTTTCAGATGATTTGCAACTCATCCAAACATGATACAACGTTATTTATTAATTTATACATTAGGAATATTAAGTACCAAAATTGTAAAAGGTATTTTTTGTTTTAAGTTTTAAAATTATTCCTAAATCATTTTTTTTGTTTTTTTTTAGCTCAACTGTTTTTCTTCAATGATGACATAGCACAATTGCGTCTATTCTCCCCAAGTGCCCACAACGTATCGTTGGGCTTCCACAATATGTGGCGGATCCAGCATCAGTTACCAGTCAAACTGCTTGTTCATGGTTATCGTCAGCACAACTGGGATTATTTGTTCAAGGTGATTGTTAATAATTACGTGGAACATCGGCATGTTAACCTAATTACGGTTGACTATCCTAAACTTGCATACTCCACCTTCCAAAAATGTTATTTTGGTATACCGGACGTTGGTAATTATTGGAAACAGCATTTATTTATTAATTAAAACAAAAATTATGTGTTTTAGAATCATACATAGCACATTTTTTAAGTTTCTTGAACTTCTTGGGAATCCCTCCAAAAAATGTTCATCTGATAGGTCATTCCTTAGGTGGTCAAATGGTAGGACGTATTGGTAATGTCTTCACAAAAATAACAAATGGATATAAACTTGGAAGAGTTACAGCGTTAGATCCAGCACGTATGGGTTTTGAAAGTATTCTTATAAAGCCATTCTATAAAATTAATAATGAGAGTGCTACGTTTGTGGACATCGTCCATACTGATACTCAAACCGTGAGTGTGATAGAACCTTCGGGTACAGTGGATTTCTACATTAATCATGGGTTATCACCACAGCCTGGTTGTGCTAAAGCGGTTAATTTAGTACCATTGATTGATAACATTCCTTTGTATGATGGATGGATCATTCCGTTGCACGGAAAAGGTTTGTGCATAACCAAACAATGGTGACGATCAAGATGGGTGAGGTCGTTACGAGCTAATGATTTGTTTGGTCATGTTGCAGATGTTTGTTCGCATGCGAGGAGTCTAATGTTGTTTGCACAGTCAATTGTCTTGAGCGATGCACTTGTTGGACGTGAATGCTTGGATTGGGATATCCTGGATCGCAACTGTCTTACGCCCGGCGACAACTCGTTGATATATGGCGAGGATATTCCGCTGGATGCTACTGGGGTTTATTTTGTTAACACTACTGCTGTACCTCCTTTTGTAGCTGTGTAATGTTAAAAATAAAAATTTAAAATTCATAACCAAAAAAACAAATGCCAGGGTTGAAAATGGTTTGCGGAAATCAATGAACCCTAGTTTAGTGAGTATTGCGAGTAAGCCAATGAAGATTGCTAGTTGTTGGTTTGTTTGGTTGCTGGGCCGTTGGTTTCAAACAAACAATTTCAATGCAAACCAAATGAATGTTTTGGTATTGTAGCTAGATGTTAGTCGTTGGTAACAAGTAAGGGTAGTAGTGATGGTCGTAGTGGCCTGTCGACACGAACCCCAGACAATGTGTTGGTTCTCATGCCGACGTGCAATAAATCTGCATGAAAGTCAATTTGTTTTTAATTACGCCGCTGATATTTATTGCTTTTGACCTGTACACGAACACACAACGCTTGTTTTTTGTTATTTAAGGTTTTATTCAATTTACAACCAAACCTAACCTACAATTTTCTTAAAATTTAAAACTATAGCACACTTATCACTTTTAACTTTGCATAAAATGCAAAAACTTCTTCTAAATAGTTTGTGATGTTTTATTTTATAAAAGTTAAACTAATACTTTAATGCTACATATTAACGTAACAGAGTGCAAGAGGGTGGATCTGTGATAGCTTCTAGGATCTAGGTGTACCAAGCTTTCAAAGCCGTAACCGTATATCCGGCAAACACTTCCTGATTGGCTTATGTCCCGACACCGCGTTTTGAATCCTGTTATGCCAATTACCACCTTCGAAGAGGTTGCTGCCTGAGCAAATATTCGATTAAACTTGATGCACACCACGACGCACCCCATGCGACTTGACAGGTGTCCCAGATTAACACAAACTATTTATAAATTTATAACGGCACACACAAATTTAAAAAAATAAAAAAAAATTTAAATTTACATTACACACATTAAATATTTTCAAACAAATGCAATAAATGTAATGTTTGTTTGTTCATTAATTTTTGTTTTATTGTCGAATTTTATTACGATCGGAATTCCGATTTACTTTACAATATATAATAATATACACAAAACAGTAATATTTGAGTGTAATAAAATTGTATTTATCAATAATTTTCAGAAGTACAATAAAATTGCCGATATTGACGTTTCGATAAAATTTACTTTATTATCGAAATTGAGTGCAATGAGTGCATTTATGTTTTTTTGCTTTATTTACTAATTTGGTTAAAATTTCAAGTAACCAAATCATGACCAAAAAACAAACTGAAATTTGTTGAAATAATAAAATCCACGAACAGGTCATACGCTAAATAAATATTTAGAAAGTCTGATAAAAATATTTTGACGTAAAAGTGTAATATAAATATCAAAGTTCATAAAATTAATGTTAACTTAATTTAAAACTTGAGTTTTTGTCCATAAAACTTACCAAAGATTAAGAAAGATTTACATTTATGTTAAAAATGTGATAATAAAATTAAATATTTTTTAGTTTATTTCGAAAAACATTGTGATGAACACAAATTTTTATATAAAAAAAATGATTTCAACAAAGTTAGTTTTTGTTTTCGTTGTTTTATTAAATTACTACGGTAAATTTATTTATTTCTATAATATTTATTTAAGTTAACAAATTTTTATTGTTTTAGTTAATTCTACATTAGTTTTGAACAATCCTAAAGCAAGTTTACATTTGTTTACTCAAATAAAAAGTATGAAAATTACACATTTAACTTCGTATCAAATACAACGCAATAAACCAATTAAAATGATTATTCATGGTTTTCGTGGATCAGGTTTAACTTCAGGTTACAAAACTATCATTGAAAATTATGTTTCTAAAGATTATAATGTTATTATTGTTGATTATCCTCAAATTAATAATTTTGTTGAAACATACAAATCATTACCCGATCTTGGTAAGTTATTATATTTAATTATGTAGGGTATAACTACTAATTTAATTTTAAAAATTTTTAGCTGATTATTTAGCACATTTTATAAAATGGTTAAACTTAGTCAATTTAATACATCCAGAAAATATTCACATCATCGGTTATTCACTAGGCGCGCAAATAGCTGGCATGACAGGACATCGCGTTAATAAACTATTAAATAAAAAAATCGGCAGGATAACTGGATTGGAACCCACGCGAATTGGCTTTGAAAGCGTTTTAATTAGCGATGCTAACAAACTAGATCAATCCGATGCTCAATTTGTTGACGTTGTTCACACAGATCCAACAGCGAGTTTGTGGCAGGACGCAGGACACGTGGATTTTTACCCAAATTTTGGTGATGTTTTTCAACCGGGTTGTGAAGCTACAAACCCAATAGATATTATGCCAGAAATTCCAGCAGATGATGGATGGGAAAGCCCTGTTACAATTGATAGTAATTTTTAATTTAAATTTTTATTTATTGCTCTATAATTTTTTTAATGTTTTGTAGATTTGTGCAGTCACAAATTATCTAAGTTGTTTTTCACTGAGGCTATTCTCAGTGATAATTTCGTTGCAACGAAATGTGACTCCTGGCTTAACTTCGAAACGAACGTCTGCGATGGTAATCAGAAAATTGTTTTTGGCGAAAACGCGGACAAAACAGCGCGAGGCAAATTCTTCTTCCGAACCCAAGCGGAATGGCCGTATTATATCACATTGTAATGTCGTCTGTTTAACGTTCACGTTTTCTGTGTTTAATTAATCAACAATAAAAATAAATAAATGATTTACGGTGTGAACGACGTTAAATTAATCTAAATGGGTGGATTTATTGCTTTTGCCAACATTTAAATTGTCACTTTGTACAACGATTATTTGCGCTAGTTTGCAAATTGTTGTTTTATGTTAATTAGTTTTGATTAGTTTGTTCAAATTAGGTTTACATACAAAAACATACACACAATGAGTCATTTTATTTAAAAAAAAATGTAAACATAATTCTTTTTTAAATTTTTAAAGTTTAAACCAAAATAAATGCTCTAAATGCAAGTTTCTTGTAGTAATTTTTTATGCCATTTATTTTTAGCACTTTTTCTACTTTGCCAAATACAAAAAACCAACATTGAATGTAAAAACAAGGATAAAGAAACCAATTTATTACACTTTCAACCAAAATTCTATTCATCCTCCACATACCTTTAAAAAAAACCATTTAATAATGAACTGAAATAAAAAATGCTAAAAGCTTAATCACGTTGACTTAACGTAAAATAAACACAACAAACGTTAGAATCAGTTTAAAAAATAAAAAACACACACTGAGAGACAAAGAAACAAAAGCAGAATAAAAAACGTAAACCAACACTAATGTTCTATAAAACCGATTTGCATAAACGTTCCGAGGCATAAAACTACCATTTAGATAAAAACGGGCGTTCGAGGTAATTTCGCTCTCGAGCGCATAAATACCGCCTCCGGTGTACGCACAACAACGCCACAAGAAAATCTAACGCTGCTGAGAGCGCGAACTATAAAGAAGTATAAAATATAAATAAAAGTTTGAGCGGACAGCAGAGTGACGTGCACGCCGTCATAAAACGTTGAGCAACATAAAAAAGACAACTTGCCAAACAAGAAAAACATTTCTTTATTAAATATTTAAACGACAAAGGCAAAAAATTGTTTCCTTTGTTGGCGTAACATCCAAACAACAACAAAATGAATTTATTGATTAACTTCAGTTTGTTGTTGTTTATTTTTGGAGTTTTTGGTCAGAATCCAAACCAAAACCAAAAAGAACCAGCAAGTTTTTATTTGGACACGCGCAAACACGGTAGGAATCCAGGAAGTGATAATGTGTCAACGTATCAGTTCCGGAATGATATTCCTTTGAAATTTATCATCCACGGATGGACTGAAAATGCGAACAAGACACATTATTTGAATATGGCGCAGATTTTTTTGCAACATGTTGATTGTTATGTCATACGTGTTGATTACTCAGCGTTGGCTGCGCAGAACTATATAGCTTCGGTGAATTCTGTTCGTGAAGTTGGTATGTTTTTTAAATTTTGTAAATTATTGTTTTTGGTAATTTAATTTAATGAGTTTCTTTACTTTTAGGCAAATATGTTGGAGATTTTTTGATTAAAGTAACCAAACAATTTAATATTTCAATGAGTAGTGTGCACGTGATTGGTCATTCTTTAGGAGGCCAAGTTTCAGGTTATGTTGGTAAACGTGTCATTGAAATAACTGGAGAAAAACTTCATCGGATAACCGCTTTGGATCCAGCTGCACCTTTGTTTGAAAACAATCCGGAAACAATGCGTTTAAGTAAAAAAGATGCTCACATTGTGGATATTATTCATACCGATGGTGGAGTATTGGGGGTTGCGTCACCGCAAGGACACGTTGATTTTTATCCGAATGGGGGGAAAAGATGGCAACCAGGGTGTTATACAAGTGAAAGTAATAATCCGTATGAGATGTTTGTGGCTTATAGAAATGATTGTAAGTCATTTTTTAAAATTTTAATTAACTAAAGTTATATAATTATTATTTATAGTTAATAATTAATTTTTTTTATTTTTATAGTTTATTGTAGTCATCATAAATCGTATCATTATTATACTGCTTCAATAATTAACGAATATATGGCAAGAAAATGCCCGACTTGGGATGATTTCCTAAACGGTTTGTGTGATCAAAATGATCAGATCTTGTTTGGTGAACAGATGCCGGAAAACGCGACCGGAAGTTACTTTCTTGAGTTGGATATCGATGATGATTACGCGCAAGATGTTTTATTGAATTCTAATTAAAAAAGTGTTTAAGTTATGTTTTAAAATATATAAATTGTTACAATAATTAATAAAAAATATAGCATAAAATTATTTTTTTAATTTAAAAATATTTGTTTGGACACCCTGTAGAATTTAAATGCATTTTTTGTAGATTTTGTAGACAATAAATACAATTCCCATGCAAGCAAACATTAGAAACCAAATGAATACCATCCTGCTACTTGTGGTATAGCAGGAAATTTTTACGTATGCGTAGCAGGAAATTCCCATCGCCGGATTTAGTCGAGCCGCAGTCTAAGCAAACATTCGAACATCAGAATCGCGTATTCGGGTAGCATCAAACGCAATCTTTGCTATCTATGGAAACTCGAAAAAAAACTTTGGGTGCTCTGTTTGTTTGCAGAGTCAAAAAGTTTGGTCCTCGAATCCAAAGCTCAAGTCAAAGCATGTCCTTAGAGTATGACCAAAAAATGTAAATAACTCTTCAATATCGTGGGGTAGATTTGCATCAAAATCAACAAAAAAGTAATTTAAACTGAAAAATATATATTTTAAAAATATTACGAACTGAAAGGATATAGTTATAAACTAAATCATTATTTGTTTTTATTTTTCTATTTTTTTGTTAATAAAAACACCCCCAAAAAGCAAATTACGTGATAGGCATACACATAACCTATACACATATTCGGGTTTTCGATTTCAGTTTCAATTCGTCCTGGGAATTTTCAATTATTCTATGACAACTATTGTTTTCAATATGTACAGTGTGTTGTAATTTATTTTTATTTTATTGTATTGTTTATAAATAAATATTTGTAAAGTTTTGTTTTATTTTATTTTTATTTATTGTATTTGAAGTGATGTCTAAATTCTGTTAGATTCCAACATGTCTGAAAAACGTTTATATTACTTCACGTGTATGGGCAGGAAAAAGCAGGGGAGTGGCGATGGATGGTTCGCGTAAAGGGTGCGAAGAGTGAAAATTTATTAGTTTCACTTGGCCGCGATACGTGATGCGTTTTATAATCGCCGACGTGACGCCTCGCCTGAGCCCAAACGTAATATCAATGAAAGCCAGCATCCACTATAACCGTACAAGGGGCGCTGTTGGAGTGCACCCCCTTCGACAAACCGCCCGACTGTTTCTTGTGCACGCGAGAACGTATAAACAACACACGGGAGAGCGAACGTGTGCTTTTGATCTATGCGATGTACCCGACTTGGTTTCACCAAGTGCTTGTAAATAACACTCCGGAAAACTGAGAAAAACGATAAGAGCACTTCTATTAGATAACTCACATTGATTATTTCTTTGTAAAAAAATCTAAGATAATATTTACGTTAAATTTTATTTAATATACAAAAATCAAAGAAAAATTCAAGCAGTTAAAAGTAGTTGAGATTTACGTTTTTTTCTTGGAATTTACAAGCAAGGAAAAGCGGGAATTGCAGGAAAGAAGGAACTTCCTTAAATCCTATGGTTATGGTTATTAGCTTTACTGTTATTACGGTTTCTTTGAAGAACACGTCAAACCAAAACTTGAAGAAATCCAACCATGACTAACTTTGTACATTAAAAAAAATATTGAACTAAATAAAAAAAATAACATATTAAATAAATTTAATAGGATTATTTTTTTTAAATTGTTTCTGATAATAATTAAATTTTAAGTTTTAAAAATTATATAATTTGGTATTTCAAAGTTATTAATTAATTAAAATATTATTATGATTAATAATTAATTAACTAATAATTTAAATTATCAAATAATTAATGAGGAATATAATAAATTACGTCTCGTTTGGATCTGATGATTTAATCAAACGATATTTACGGTTCTATATAATATCTAATTAACTAAATTAACCAATATATTCAAAATATTAAAATACAAAACATATTGTGTTTTAAACTTTTAATTTTAACCTTTAAATAATTTTAACAACAATTTTATCAAGCAGTAATTTGGTGACTGTTACTTTTTCTTAAAGCTTAGTGAATGCGCCGGGTTATAAGTGTTTTTATCGAAACATTCAAAAAAAAATTTAATTTAAATTTTTTTAACTTTAAATTTGTTGTTTATTTTATGTTTTAAGAAACTCATTTTAAATATTTTTTAATTTATAATATTGTAATTTATTTCTTAGTAATTTTGTGCAAAGAATTTGAAGATTGTGCAGCTACAAAATGCCAAACCACCGGAACGCATTCAGAGTTGTCGTCGGCGGTTGCAATTCGCAAACGGCGCCGGCGTGCGGTACGCGGTCGTGTACAATGCGCATTTTATACGGTTGCGGCAACGGCGGCAACAGTGGCGGTTGCAACAGGGCCGTCCACCAACGTTGAAAACCGAAACACCCGAATGAGGAACGCCGCTTTTCGGCAATATATTACTAGTGGTATAAAGAGAAACGCGCTGGCAACGCCAACGGTGGCGGCGGCACGTATGCGCGTCCTGTTGGAACCTCTCCTTTTGCACCACATACACTACAGCCGCCTCCACTTTCTCTAACTGCATCGCGACACTCATTCACGCCGATTTCCACACCAAGTCAAGGACGTGTTTATACCAACCGCAACTATTTGCTGTTGTTTCAACCCTTGATTGCTAAATGTTCACTTTAATCTTTAAACATGCAAGCTCTTCATTAACACATAACATTTACAAACTAATATGTTTATGTTTATGATTTAAATTTAAATTTAAATAATTTTAAAAATTTTTGTTTTTTCTTCAGGGTTTTATTTTTGCGTTATTTCATTTAGTATAATAACGCGTAAAACATTGTGGTTATGTAAACTTGACATTTACGATTTTAATGACGAGCCCCGGAGTTCCGCAAACATAAACTTAACTAACCCCACGAACAAAATAAACGCAGAACGAGCGATATAATGCCAGCATGCTCGTTTCATTCATATAGTTGTGTTTGCACTCGTTGAAATGGTTGATGTGCAATTTTAAGTTTGAGGTTTAATTTATGAAAATGACGACGCCATAACAACACGCATATGATACCAGTACTGAAGTAAATTTCATATTACCATAGCAAACTAAATCATATTGGTTTTGTTTTATTACTATTGAATATAAAGTTAATTTCCGTTAATGTAATTAATTTTTTTTAAACAACATTTACTGCATTAAGTTAAAAATAAAATATTACCCGTAATAAACTTTTATGTTTTGTATTCAATGAATAACAACCCGTACGTTTTGCAGTTGAAGTTGGTAAACAGGAAAATCGTTAACATAAACATTTAACTCTGCTGTACTTACTTTTGTCAATGAAGCGGAACGTGCCGGCAAATCCGGTCGAATTCGATGTCCGGGCGCCAGAATGGAATTCTAGTACCAAACCAGAGCCTGAAGAATACAACACATTGGGAATGTCCGACAATCCACCACAAAGAATCGCCGTCCAAGGAGTGTACTCGTTTACTTCCCCAGCTTCAAGATGTGTAAAGATTTTCATATAATCGCCACGTACGCAACTGAAACAAATAAAACATAAATTATTTATTACAAAAATATTAAATTATAATTTTTTTATATAATCTATAAAAGCATCAAAAGTATAAAATATTTTAGGAGTTTTTCTTTATAAAATATAAATGTATGTTATGTATTCTAGTTGCTTGATGCATAACAATCATTTTATGACACGCATGTTAGAAGTTGAGTGGTGGATGAAGGCTGAGAGCAAACCGGAGTGGTGATGGTGCAGTGCGACTTCCTAAAACGCTGAAACGACGCCGGAAAGAACAAAGCGCATGTGAAACCGGCGACACGACGCGACAAGGGCTGGAAATTTAAATTTATAACACGTAAAATGCTCATTTAACAACTGCCAACGTTCCTGGCGTTGCTGGCATTGTCGTCATTGCAACGAAACACTTCCGAGCCGTGCGTTAGACTGCCTACACTTTTTCTTACTTTGAGCTTTTGCGTCATTTTCTTATATAAAATATTTATATGCAATATGATCTCAAGTTTATATTGAATTTCATAAGAATATAAAAATACAAATGTTTTTATTTTAAAAGATATTTTTAAAGTATTTATAAAAACATATGTAAAAAATACAATAAGATCATAGAGTGGATGCGCCGGGATACAAACGTTAACATAGTAAACAACATTAAAAACAAAATCAAACAATTTATTATTCATGTTTTACGCATTAAGTATAAATATGTTATTTATATGTAAACACTTTGAAAAGAAATAATGATAGTAAGCACCATATTGTCGATTACGTACCAAAATTGGTTTCTTATTGATCTTGCCCCTTCTGAGCCAAACATTTTGGACTTTCAAGAGTTAATATTGAATGCTTTTGATCTTCGAGCAGCAATTCAAGGAGTGAATCTTGAGAAACTCTTTGATACTGATCAATATGATGATAGTTTGTATATTAATTCTATAAAGTTATTTATTCAAAGTAATTACATTGATTTTAATTAATACTTAATATTATGTAATGTTTTAAAGCAAAATAATTAATTTTTTACCTAAGAACTTTGTTACATTGAAGCCACCCGTGGCTTCAGAGCCTACTAATAGCGTAGTTGCTAATAGTAAACAGTAGAAGGTGACGTCTAGCCGTCACACTGGTCAGTTCGGCAGTCGGAATCACGGCGTCACTGTGCATACATCGGCTCACACGACGGCTCCAGTACCATGGCAATCTAACCTCTCCCAGCCTTCGTATCAACATAACCTTCCATCTTACTATTACTCATTACATCTTAGTTCAAAGTAGAGTAAAGTAAAGTTTTCGTTTGGATAGTTTCCTAGTTAGTAGCAAGCCTCTCAATTATCAGCTTTGGTGCTAAAACGTCTATTTCTATCTCTGGCCTGGCAGTCTGTGGCAATGCCAGTGTATTTACTGACATAGAAAACACGCTGCTCCACCATCGGCGTCTTAATCGAAAGCTCCCTCTATTTATTCGACTAAGTTATTATGCAATAATTTAGAGGATTCACACATACAACAGCATGAAAGCATGAGAATTTAAGCACTTTGAATTTACACGCTGCTTAAATTAGGTTTCCAGCGAAAGTAGTAATTATGATTTGATGATTACCAAGTGTGGCAATAAAACATAACATCACTATACATTTTAGTAGTTTATTACAAATTTTGTGTAAACATTTTATTTGTTCGTGAGTTTGTAATTAACGCACAATGCTTTTGTAATAATAGATTTTGATCATTAAAACGTTAGATGGTTTGGACCATTTATGTTACTCATGTTACTGCTATTCTTAGTTAAAAGCAACGCACGGGCACACAGACCAAAGACAAGTAGGGACTGTAAGGCAAGGTCTAAGGTACGGGTTTTACCTTAATTATACACCGTCTATATGTGGTGCTTCTAGTTTGGTGAATAGCTGTAAATACTGTCTGCTAAGACCAGAACTGTTATCTATTGTACGAATGGAAACTTGGGCGCATAAATATAGATGTCAAGAATGTAAAGGGTGGTTTTGGATGAATAAGAGGGTTTGTCTTAAAGTATAAATTTCATAGTGTAACACCACAAAATAAGAATAGATGTTGATTTATTATATGTTACGTAAATTATACTTTTGGTTGTGTGTTTTTTGTTAATATAATTTAAAAGTTAAATATCGATTTTAGTTTAGAATTAAGCTTATCTCTTTGATTGATTTTTAGTGTCGGTATTCATCTTTCAGATATTTTGTAGAATATTAATATCCAGCGCTACTTATAGAGCTTTTTGAAAGCAAGCAGTTGTAGAGTGCTAGAGCGGAGGTAGTAAAGTAGATCTTTAATATATAGTATGCTAACAAGTGATTTCATTTCATTCCAATTTTATTTTGCTGAGTTATTGAACGTTTCTAAGCGATTCACAGATCAACAGATCATTAACGAGACGTCTAGAATATTTGTAGAACGTATGAAATGCACAAGCAAATACATCCAATATGGGTAAAAGGAACAAGAAAAAAACGCATAACGATGAGAAGTTTAAAGGAAAAAAAGAAAAATACGTTCAGGTTACGATAAAAATAAGGGATAAACAAAAAACCAAAGACGTAAAATAATGAGAAAGAAAACATGGGAAATTGAAAACAAGAAAATTAAGATTAACAAGAAAATAAATAAGAAAAAATGTAGGATTTGCAAGAAAACATATTAAAAAAAAACAAATAAATGAAAAACAATGAAACAAAAATAGCAGGATACGTGGAATTAGAACGAAAGGTGCAAAAAAACGAGAAAAAGCAGCAGAACAAAAATGAAAAAGTCACAACTTATTAACATGACAATAGTTAGCAAGTCAAGGAGGGATAGTTTTATAAATACAAATAAATATTGCAAGTAATACAAATTAAAAGAAGAAGAGTGCAAATTTAGAGGTATATGCAATTTGTGTAGCTTTACGATAATAAAGGACATAAAACTACGCTCGTTACTAACGATCTTAATTATTCAAGTTAATTAATAACAAATTACTACACGATCTAACTTGATGCAAAAGATAAATTCTAAGTAATTGAAATTTATTATTATTACGATGATGTGAAATGGAGGGTTGTTCAGTTCATTGCTATCAAAATTAACTTTAAAGTTTATAAAAGTTAAAAAATAAAACCTACTATAACCAATAATAAGAAAAAACAACATTTTTGTTTGTAAGAATCTAAAATATAATTTTATTGGTTTATGCATTGTTTATTTAATCAAAACATCTTATGCCCAAAGGACCAGACCTATTTACGTATACATTTACAGTGTTTAGAAAAGCAGGTTGTCGCCTTGTTACCTCATTCTACCTCGCCTGGAGCAAGATTGTTAAATACGTTAACAATGAGGTTAGCTTTTCGCATAAATCAGACCTGTGGAGGCGCCGGGCACTCCGGGCCTTAGTTGTCGTTCGTTGTGCATGCGGTGCGCTAATAGCCAGCGTACACACAAGTAACACTCTTGAAACATTGAAACTGAACACACCTTAAGCACCATCTTGAACAACAAACTTTCAAACTAATTGCAACTACATTATGTCTGGTTGACATTAATTTTTTAATTATTTAAAATAGTAAAATTATTATTAATTTGTAATCAAAATAACATATTTGTTAACTTGTGAACAGTATTGTTAAGCGGGCAGGTTTATGCTGGTATAGCATAAATTGTTAAATGCATTACCGAGCTTGTAGTTACATTCATCTTGCTTACGTCTCACTTTCTCATCCTTAACTAGCGCGGTGGTGTGCGGAAATCAACAATAACCTCTTCTCTAGCAACCTAACCTCAGCGGTGGTGAGATGGTTGTTGATTCAAAACTCGCCCGGTGCTCTGCACTCCTTGGTGCTCGTCTGTACGTCTACGGTTCTTGAACCAGAGAGCGATCTAAGGGTCGTGTTTGCTCTCAAGTGTTTGTTAAAGATTCCGCTACGCCAAGCGTTTCCTGTTTGTTATTTTAGTTTGGCGTTGAATTAGATTGCGTTATGTCCCATGGTGTGTACGCTTTTCCCTAGTCTTCAGCTTGGAATTTACTGAGAGTGTGCTCCGCAGGAATGTGGAATGCACATAATTAAATGTTTAAATCAGCGTTAATTCAATTTATTTCTATTATCTACAAAATAATACTTAAAATTTTAATAAATCTTTTAAGGTGATGATTGATTAAAGACTTTCATATTTTGTTAATTTGTCAATATGTCACATGGTCGAATAACAAATCGTAGCAATTTAAATGTAAAGTGGATTGGTGTGGATAAATGTTAGGTTGAGATTGGTCATGATTTGGGATTGGGATGTGATGTTTTCGAGAGCAGAAAATTGCCGAAAGCTGTCCGCACGCGTTTTGACAGTCTAATCTACAAATAGCATTATTTGCGTCGAAAATCCGCAGTCGGGAGATTTCAAGCGATTTGTGTGCAATTCGAAAATGATTCGACAGTTGGGAATCGACGGTATTAACAAACGACGCCGGCCAAAATTAAAGGACTGCTGAATTTAACAAACAATCCAACCAATAATCACTATTATGCGATTACGCAATTAGGATTTGGCCAAATATTCCAATAATTATCCTAATGAAAACTAATTTCTACAAATGAATTAGAAATAACAAAAAATTAAAAATTGTAATATTGTGCTTGTTTTTGTTGTTAATTTCTAAAAAACCACGTTTATCTTGACGAGTTTTCGAGTTTTTCACATGCTTGCACACATCAACTGTTAAAATGAAAAGAAGCATTAAGTTGAAACCTGAAATCTAAAATCTAGTAGTATGCCATCTCGCAGTTGAAAGAAAAAGGGTTATAAAAGGCAAACTTGCAAACCTTTAACGTGCCAATGCCTGTACGCGAACGTTAAAATGAAAATAATATTTTACACCTTCCAATGTGTGCGCGACGTGTATGCGAGCTTGGTTATAACGGACGAGCGAAGAAGACATAAAACTTAAACAATTCGAGCGGAAGAGTTGCTGAACGCTGTGCGCTGGTTGTGCGCGGGTGGAAAATTGCAAAATGAGCAGAATTTAAGTGAAAGTTACATTTCAGCAGCCGTTAGTTCTCCCCAAACGCGTAAAAAGTGGAAATTTGTTCATAAAAACATCACAAACAAAAAGTTATTAACTTGGGTATCAAAGATTTAAGATTTAAGAAAAATATTTATATATATTTTGCTTCTTAAAGCAAATATATCACATATATTATCTGATGAAATAGATGGGAATGAATTGGTATTGGCGAAAATGTGATAGAAATGTGATTTCGATCAACTTTTGTGTGCTTTTTATGCCTTCAAAACAGACGGCAGCAAAGCACCGAAAAAAAACGATAAATTCGCAGAAAATTGGCCTCTAAAAATAAAGTGAAAACTCGTAAATTCACTGAAAGCTCTTGGCACGCACCTTATAGTAATATTTTTTGCATATTTCTGATGGCGTATGTTTTTTTTCAAGAAACACGCCCACAATGTTAACGTCAAAATACGCGGAAAAAGATTTAGTGATATTGATGATATTGATATTTATGTGTGATATTAAAATTAATTTTAAAAGAAACTATTTTACATTTTGTTTGCTGTATAAAATAGCGGGGTTAATAGTTAATATAGCAAGTACACATAACGTGTCAAAGGGTCGTTTAGTTTTTATTACCATTCTTTCATTCAAAAGCTTTTATTTTCTTTTATTTCTTTTCAGTTTAAGCTTTTCTTTCTGTTTGTTACCTCTGCGTTTTCCATTCTCAACGCTTAATTATAATTCGCCCCGTAAATCACAGAAACAAAAATACAAAAACACATGCACCCTTTTTGTTTTTTGTATTGGTAGTGGCCTTGCTTGCAAATATTGTATTAACAAATCGGAGATTGCGGTACGCGGCGGCGGCGGCGGCGGCGGCGGCCTGCCCGATAATAATGCAGTGCACGAAAACGAAACGCAAAAGTTTTGTTCATAGCTTAGTAGTAATGGCGAAGCGAGTTCCGTCTAACTTCGGACGGGGGTAAACTTGGAGCTTTTCGAACCAGTCGTCGAACGACGCCGACGAGAGCTTTATGCTTGCTAAACGCGCACAACTTTTAATATCCCGAGTGCATTTACAGAGACGCGCACGCGGTCGAGCATGGGGCAAATAATAAAATTGGAATCTGCCATTACGAATATAATTACGATTACCCGCACTATAAATTTGCTGTACTGTTTTAAATTCTTTAATACTATTTGAGTTAGATATAGAGTTAGAAATTAATTCGTAAATGAAGTAAAATTTAATTTTGTTTTATGACTTTTATGAGGGTTGGGTTGAAACATGGCCAATAAAGTAATCGCGTGCGGTGCAAAACTTAATACTGCGCAGTGTCGAAGTTTAAAAACGAAGCAAATTTGCGGCCTAGGTGAATTTCTAAAGAAACTTGCAGGATGTGAAGCTTTACTATAAAGCCAAACCAAGCAAATTTGCAAGTTTCTAAAGTGAGCAAGATTGGTCAAACAAAATTGTTTTGAACTCGTAGCATAAACAAGGTTTCGCCATTTTTACCACCATACAATTTTAGTACAATAAAAACAAAAACTTAAAGCTCCAACTCGCAAACTCTAAGTCCTATTTTGTCATGTTCCAAGTTTAGTTTCGACACGTTCAATGTTCAATGAATAAATAAATTTTGTTTTAAATTTTTATTAGTTTTTAACATTTTTATACTGAGTGTTTTAAAGTTTTCATGCATTAAACGCATAAAAAAACTTTTTGTTGGTAAAAACAAAATACATTGCTTTAAATTTATATTATTGTAGAATGACTAATTGGACAAGTTCATGACATAAACTGTTTCTTACGCTCAGCCGTCTCTTGTGAGCTTTTGGAATCATAGTCGAAAACGGCGCGCTGGGGAATTGCGTTATTAATCTTTGCACAGTAGCACAAGTTGATATTTGTTCTTGCGCTGTGTGGAAACTCCTGCAGGCATATAGGAAAATTGCAAATGAGCGTTCATTATTCCTCACCATTACCATTCGTCAGTGGCGTGCGCCCAACCTTTTGCTGTCGACCTGGCAACCCTCTATCGCAACTCGCATGCATTTCACATTACGCCTTGCACCGTTGCATCAAAATGCGTACTATGAGTTGTTATTTTAGGCAAGATTTTGAAATATGAATGCGACAGATGGAACTATACGCAAACCTATTTACTGAACTTGTACGTGCTCTAATGAAAGTTTTTTTTCAAAAAGTAGTTTTCCTAAAAGTAGGAAAATAACAAAGATTTTAATTAAGAAACTAACAATTTAAGTTTTTAAATAAAAAGTAATTATTTTGTGCAACAGATAATACTATTGTAATGAAAAAATGAATAAAAATATGTAAACTTAAATTTAATTTAAAAAAAAAAGTATAGTGTGGAGGCGCCGGGAATTAAGCTATTTTTACGTTCTTTGAAAACAAAACAATAAAAAATTATTTTTTTAAAAAGATTTTTAGTATTATCAATCATAATTAGTGCCAACAATTTTTTTATTTTATAAATACAAAATATTTTGAAAATTATTTTTCGTAAAATTTAAATACAAAAATTTTTTAAATGGTAAAAATTGAACAAACAAAGAAACAATTTGCGTGTGTGTTCAAACGTGAGTCATTGATGCAATATAGTAACAGATAGATAAATTTCACAAACCGGAAACAAACAGCTCATTAGAGGGCAGAGCCAAAAATATAAATAGTACATTTGGGTGCACTTTAAAGCGCTGAAAATTTGCAAAACACACCGATTCAGTGTGGGAATTAAATTGAAACGCGAACGCATACACTAAATTGTTATACTTTGTTCATTCATCACGCACCATACAAAAACAGTAGAATAAATCCCAAATTAGCCATTTGCTCAGAACAATTTATAACAATGTTTATTGTAAGATAAAATAAATACTACATGCTGTTTTTGGTTAACATACAATTAAACAAAAACAAATAAACTTAAGAAAAACAAATCCATTCTTAAAATCTCTGTATTGTGGTTTCAAATATTGTGTTTAGTTCTTGTTTATTTTTTACTTAACTTCCAAAGTGTACCGTTGAGTGTTATAAGAAAAGCTAGAGTTTGGACTTTGCTTTGTTTTTCCTGACTTTAGTTGAGAGAGTTGAGAATGCTTTGAGACTGTTGTGAACGGTTGTTGAAAGTTTTGCGGTATTTGTTTGTTCTTTAACTTTAACATCTCAAACGAAACTTTAATAAAAACGTTTTATGTTCATATAAACAGAAGCCTTTTAATGTTAAATTGTAATTTAATTTAAAATATTTCAAAGATTTTAAAAAATGCATGTTGTATAATAGGGTGAATGCGCCGGTTTTTTTTTTGTAAGCATTATTAAATAGTTCTTTAAAAATTGTAACCATTTTAAAAAGTTATGTGACTGCAAAGTGCAAAAGGGTGAGGATTGCAAATGTAGGTTGAAGAGCATCGACTGCTCAATGGCCGCTCGTAAATTATACTCAAATGGCCATTGATTCGTCGTTATTTAGCGTTTGATGAAAATTAATGTGTTCGTACGCTTGGAGTGTTTGAACGAGGTTTTTGCCCCACGTCGAACTAGCGCCATATGCGATCACAATTGCATTAGAACAATTTGCTCAACCCCACAAATGGCACACTAATTTGTGGATGCGTCATTTTTAATCCACTCTCTGAAATTAACTATGTATTGATAAATATAATTCTAAAATTAAAAAAAATAATGACTTTTGTTAGTTGTTTGGTATATATTTTTTTGTTTATTTGTTTACCAATAATTGTAAATTGTATCAAAAGTACCCCTTAATCCTTTAACTTGGTACACAGAGTTTATTAGATATTGTCTTTGTTTCAACCGTTCTGGGGATCAACCGTACTTTGTTCCTCCCAAACTTTGTATTTAGTACATCAATGCGTTAACCTCGTCAAACAGATTATCTTAGAATTGAGTACTGAGTAACGCAATAAGCTCAGTTAATGATGTATTAGATCTGTACCGTGTACACATTTCATTTTGACAACATGGAGTGTTCAGCATACGCTTGAAATGTACTTTCACGTCATCTAACTGCTCTCATGCATCTGCAAGTACAAACATGCATTTGTAAGTTTGTTTGCAACTGAATTACGTGTTGTTCGGATTTAATTTTAAGTATTTTGAGATAAGCCAAATCAATGTTTAGTCTAAAACAAATGCAAAATGCAATATTTGTGCATTTATTTACAATAATTGTAGTTTTAAAATAAAATAATATTTTAATTGTTACGAGAGTTAACAAATTATGTAATAACTTAAGCTGAAATTATTTCATTAAAATTTATTAATGACGTATGAGACTCCATCCGACAGTTTCAACACTCCAGGCGCCATTGTGCATGAATCATGCATGCGTCGCATACGAAGCTTGTGTAACGTTGGCCTTTATATATTATATCGTGTTGTATATCATGTACAAGCAGGCGTATATTCGGTGTAAATTTACATTCAGGTGCGTTGGGGTTCGCTCGTTCACTGCTGCATTGAAAGCACAGTTATGAATAGTTTTCCTGTACTTGGGCGCATCTCACGAGCCTCGAGTACTTTATGTGCATTTGTGTACGTGTATCTTGTACAAAGGTCTACGGTGCACAGCTATGCAGTATGCAGATGAAGACAAGTATCCGCTTGGAAGGGCAAAAGCGTGTTTATTGTGTCCTGTTGTGCCAGGTGTGTGGCAACACACTCGGAGACTATAATGGTTCCGAGAATTTTATTAGTAAAGTTGTGCCCGCAGGAATTATCAACAGTTAATCGTGTAGCAGTTAATTACCACGGTGGTCAGTAGCCAGTAGTATAATTTAAACATTCTATAGAAAACTGTATCATAATATATAACTTTGAAATATAACAATTTAAAAAATAAATGACCGGCGCCTCCACATAATAATTCCCTTGTTAAGATCAAATTTTTTTTATGAATTAAAAAATATTTAATGGTAAATAAAGCGTTGTTTTATTAACAAACGTAGTTTATATTAAATTTAAGTTTGACAAGTCAATATTTGTCGATAATCCATCATAAACTTTTCTGATTGTTTTGTTGTTGAGAAAAATCTCAAACTTTTTACTTTTTTTAGTCTTCACACCAATAAAGGATGGTTTAATGTGTGTGTTCTTTAAAAACTTTAGCTCGTTATTTTTTGTTAGGCTTTTCATTGCATTCTACCTGCCTCGTTAACTTACAAAGCATCGATTTGATTGGAATGTGAACGTAAAGAAATGCGAAGCAAAAAGTTTTTGGTCTCAAATCTTTGCCGACAAATTTATTATATAAATAAAGGTGCTATCGGCGAATAAAAGTAAAAGGTGGTTGGAATAATAAAAATAAAGGTGACTGTGCCGTTTAAAGGGCGGTGAAAATCCAGATGCTTGTTTAAATGCTTGTGTTCTTTCACGCACAATTAACCTTTGCTTGCTTTCTTTCTTTTTGGGACTTTTGTTGTAAATTACAAGGCAGGGCTAAATTCTCACCTAACAACTAAGCGTCGTTAAATTTTTTGCTTGAATAAACAATATTAATGGCTGTTTACAAATATTTTGAAAGAATTGAGTGGAAAGTAAACACGTTTTATAAGAAATTAAAAATTAAAATTGTGAATTATTATTAATACTTACTCTAGAGCTGTTTTCTTAATGTTAAACTCCGTAAATGTCACTTCAATAATTTCGTCAGCACTTCCAATAAAGGTGAATAGTAAACAGTCGATGTCAGGTGCATATGGTTTGGGAAAGTCTGGACTTTTAAAAGTTCCTTTTTCTTTGCCATATGTTGCAGAATACACTATACACTCACAACCTGAAACAAAAGAAAATATTTTATTTAATTTACAAATAACATTGTTTATAAATATAAAGTTATTAATATTTAAATCAAATAACAAAAAATAAATTAGTTCAAATTTTAATTGTAAATAAAATTGTTATGCTGTAAAAACATCAAACAAACTTGACTTAATATACCTGAGAATTGACACCTGATGTTATGTACTTTAGTAGTCATTAATCAATAAAAATTGCAATTAATCATCGCGGTGAGGCGTAAAAGGTTCACAAAGCACATAAAAATCAAAGCGTGGGCGTTTGGACGCGTTGGAAAGCTAATGGGAAAGCTGGCCGGGCGTAATGAAAAGTGCTTTGGCACTGCCGACTTTCGAGGTCGCCAGCCGGAAAACCGGAAAATCGGAACGCGCGACCTTTCTGCGTGCTCTACGTAACACCCGCGAATGTTAAAAGCGTTAATAATTTTCTCCTTCTAAATTTTTTCGCAAAAATGGTTGGCATTCAAACCTCCAATGAATTATTTTTAAAATGTTTTTATTTAATATTTTTTTCTCACAAAAACTTTTTTAATTTAAATACCATTAATATAAATACAACAGACGGCAAAGTAATATAACACTGACAAGAAAACGTAAAACTTAGCAATGAAAAGTAGTACGTTTTACTCTGCTAACTGTTCGTGTATTTTTTATGGAGGAAAAAGTATGTTCTGATAACTTGACTGAAACCCGTCTGCAGACTTCATTTTTTAGTAATTTTTCATTTTTCCTAAAACTTTCTTCGCGTTTCCTGCATTTTCCGCATCGTTTTGTCTTTTATTCATTGGTTATCCAAAAAAAATGAACAAATTATTTATTTTTACAAGTAATTTAACAAAACAAAATTACGAGATTTAAAGTAAAAATAATTTTTGTTACGTAGAAACCTTTAAATCTTCAAATATTCAACCTCGGTTCTGAATTCTTTATTTGCATGTCGCATTGTGCGTGCCTGCTCAAGATAATGTACAAACTTTAGATGATTGCGATGGCAGACCAGCCCTTCATCAGGGAGTTTATTGTGCGCGGCCGGCGGCTGGCAAGCTTCAATTTTTAAGTTCAATTAAGTTCAAACCGCGACTGCGTCGACGAAAATAGACAGAAAAAAATGTTGAAGTGGAAATTTCCCTCGGGTTAAAACTTAACTCACTGAGGATTTAAAAAAGTACAAAACTAATATTACCACCGGGTGTTTGTTTATTTGTAAACACAAACTCAATAAAAATTGAACACAAAATAAAAAGAAACAAGGTTTGTAATTAAATAAAATCAAACTCAATTAAAGTGTAATCGTTTAGTAAATATGGGTTCTTTAGGTAAATAATTTAAGAACTTCTGATAATTATTTCTGATTTTAATTAAGTTAACTAAGACGTGCGCTGCTTAAATGAAGTAAGTAATGCAACTTGTTAAGTCTTAATTGTTTTAATCAAGCACGTATCATACAAACGTTTCCTGTTTAACTTTTCTTCATTATTTTCTCCACAAATAACTTGAAATAACTAATGTATATTAAATATTCTGTGTTAGATAATCGTGTAGCAATTAATTGCCACGATAGTCAGTAGCCAGTAGTATAATTTAAACACTCTATAGGAAACTGTATCATAATATCTAACTTTGAAATATAACAATTTGAAAAAATGTATACCCGGCGCCTCCACATAATAATTTTCTTGTTAACATCAAACTTTTTTTATGAATTAAAAAATATTTAATGTTAGTAAAATACATTTATAAATTTTATATTTCTGTTTCTATTTTTTTATATTTTTCAAGTATGTGTCCGTACGTGTTTAAGTGGTAAATGTCCAACGCACTAAATGACTAAGCGCCTTAAAGCAAAATCATCTTAAGCATGTTCGGAACACGCTCACCTCTTCAGACGCTTTGCACTGTGCACCATCAGATTGCAAAGTTATGAAAGTTATAGAAAGGGCTCTCGGCAAACACCGACCACGTTTACGAAATGCCCGCAGGACTCGCATGTGTGATCTTGAGAGCGCGCACAGGAGCATAAAAGCAGGAGTTGTGAGCGTGGGTTACATTCTGCAGATTTGCACCAAGGTAAACCAAAGCAAACGCAAACCAGTTTCGATTACTTATGACTTGTCCTGCTCTTGAAACCTCACATGCTTTTACTGTGCTTTGCTTTGCGCTTACATCTCTCATAATGTTGGTGTTTGGTATTAGTTTCTCGCTTTCCGGTTTTGTGAAATTTACGTTTATTAATTCAAACTATTTAGCTTGAAATGCTGAAGATATATCAAGATGTTTTTGATTATTTGGGCATAAAGTTATAAAGTTAATTTGTAAGACACTAGAAATAAATATTACAAAAAAAAAGGAATTGGGATTTTATTTATATTATGATCATTAAATAATAAATCTGGAAATAAACCGGAAATGTTTTTGTACGCATCGTTTCTCTCACGTTTTATATTTCGATTTGGCATTGTCGGTTGTCGATTTATTATCAATCGCAAAACCAAGACCAAAGCCAATTGACGACGCGCGTAAAATTTATCGTCGTTTGAGAGTATGAAAATCACTCCATGACAAACCCGGAAATCTTTGCAGGACTTGCCAAACTCACACGTTTTGGTCATGAACGTTTTACCCGCCCGCTGTCTTGAGAAAAGTGACTTTTTACTGTATCATTGATTTCCACTTCATAGAATTTTTCCTTTTTGTGGTAACAAAAAATCTTATTTTATTATCACTCTTTCAATAAATAATAATTTAAAAAAAAAATCAATTTTTAAAATTGTAATTTTTTATAATTTTTTTAATCAATTTAATGTCAAAAGCTTTTTATTTAATACCAGTAATTACCAGTTTTAGTAACGCATAACACTTGACAATATGCGTTCCGTCACCTTTTTTAACATCAAGCCTTTTTACCATCATACATTTAATATGCATTAATATGCATCCAGCTCTTCTGCGTTTCAGTGCCCGGCGCCTCCACCGCTTACATCCGCTACCTCTACTACTCCCTCAACCAGTTTTACGCTCTCATTTCCTCATCTCTGTGCCAATGTCTAGCGTGCGCGCCGCCATTTTATTCTTTGTACCCACTTTTACTTCTTTCTTTCACGTTACACGCTTCCCGGCAGTTCTGTTTTACGTTTTGCTGCTTTCCAGCATCATTTTTAAAGCTTCTTTTTACACCGAGCGCGATTTTCGTTTGTAGGTTTTTTACGCGCCATTCCGCATGCAGATTTTACGCGCGTCTCCAACACCTAACGTACAACGACAGAGTCAAACGCAGCGCGCGCGCTTTTTGTGTTTTGTGTCTTTGCCATTTTGTGCTGTTTTCTAGAAGCACCTTGCGCATAATCTTGATGATTTATTTTTTCATTTGCGACGCCGGCAGCGGTCGTAATTTTCGTTCTCTTTGATGAACATTTCAAACGTTTTCTGCCACGTTGCGGTTGCATTATGCAAACAAAAAACCAACAAAAAAACTGGAAAATAGCAATGCATTATCAAAGTAGAAATATTTTTTTTAATTAATCGTTGACTGTAATTAAAGAAAGATTTGTTGGCTTGATGTTTAACAAGATGGTAAAAACTAAAGAAGTATTAAACCAGACATTTTCAATCCCGGTGTAGTAATCAAGACGATAATTAAAAGAAAATACTTCGGAAAGAAAGCACGTTTCGACTAACCAACATAATATTAGGTTTATTGTTGTCTGGACGTATTTCTTTTATTTCAAGCTCAGATTTCTTATTATCCCCAGCACGTTTCTTTGTGGCAAATTACAACAACGTTTTATATTTTTCAGAAAAACTTGTAATTTCTCATTCTTTTATAATAAACCAAAAATAAATTTTATTATTGACATTATTTCCAATTAGTCATAGCTTTGAGCTTTAAATATTAAGCACCTCATCGTTAGTAGCATATAAAGCAAAACCACATGGAGATAATGAAGTAAAGTTGAGTCAAACTTTAGACTACCAAAGTTTGAATTTTGGTGTCGATTTAATTGGATATATTGAGTAGTTTTACACATAATTAAGTTAAACGCCAATAAAATTAACCCTCTATCTAACAACAAACACACATGTCTATTTAATTATTGAATATTTAATAAACCTAAAAAGATATCACGTTTCTAACAACAACAAAAAAAATACCCACACTGAATGCGATTCTTCTGTGTTAAAATATTCAAATATTCGATTTAACATTTTCCTTATCCAGCGTGTTCAAGTCTGCGTTTTTGCATTTCCGGAAACATTACATATGGCTGCATCGAATTTTCTCGTTTCTACCTTTATGCGTTTCCTTGCACACACGTTTTTGTGAATTTCTACTAAAGTACCAAAGTAGCATTGGTGAAAATTCACAGTCTCAGCTTGGAGTCTTACATAGATTCTTTCAGTACGATTCGTTGAGTTTTTGTCGTCGTGAGACTTTACCATTCTGTGTATCCAAACGTATTTTATTTTTTTACTATTCCAAGTCTTTTTACAATTCTTGCACTTGCATTTCAAGATATTCTACAAATATGAAGTGTATTACTGTGAAAACATAAATTTATACAGAACTCAACGAAAACTGAGTAGACGGTACTAAGAACTAGTAACAATTGAGCCATTCCCTATTTTATTTTCTAAGAAACACATTTTCTAGAAATATATCTTAAAAAATCATAATTTAAAAAAAAATTAAAAATAAAATTTATTTTATAATTTTGTATCTTTCAATTTGTATCAACTTTTATTAAAGTCCATTATACATTTTGATATTCAAGTAACTAAAATGAAACTTGAAGGTTTTCCGGCCCTTTTCAACACTTTACTTCCGCGTATCTATTCACAATCTTGTCGCTACATTTGTCTCACAACTTTTGCTATCAACGCGTTTCTTTACCCATAAAAGGAAAAGAGCAGAACCGTGAAGTACAGGCACGTAAAGAAAACGAAAGTACCGAAACATTTAACGCACAAAGTAATTGTAATTAAATTTCTTATTCAAAGAAAACATGAAACAGAGTGTCGTAGGAAGTAATTTAAGTTAATAATAATTACATTTTAGTTTAATTTAGTAGAATTTTAGAATTTAAAAAAAATAAACAATACAACACATACGAGACAGTAATTAGTCTTTAATGAAACTTTCAATTACAGATTTGTTAAATTTCTAACCTAGTCAGTCTGTTAGTAAACTAGATAATGCTGAAGTTGACGCTGACTAGGCACGTGGCCAAGTTTGAAACACACGCCCTTATGTTGCCGCATATGAACAGCGTAGCTTTGGCACATTTCGAAGCACACAGAAGATTCAAGAACATATGTTTGAGACTTGGTACAGTTTTGAACGCAAAAGCAGCGCAAAGCGAACAATAACGGCGTATTAACTTAACAACTATTAAGCACACGATAGTTGCTTACTCGCGCAACCCACGCTAAGTTGCAGCACTCGCAGTAATTCGGTAATTGGAAGTTAACAGTTAGAAGCGTTTCATCTGAAATAAGCACTTACCAACAAGAAAACTATTGAAACTATGCACGATTTAAGATGTTAACTATTTCGAATTGATTCTGTTAGTTTCGCGACTATAAACTTAATAGAAAGATATTAAGCCCGGCGCCTCCACTTAATCATTATCTAATACAATAAAATAAAATAAAATAAACCAAATGCTTTTAATAAATAAAAATTATAATATCATATAAATATAAATATATAAATATATAATAAAGAAATAAAACTAAAAGTTTAAATATTATTCGTAAATTATTTGAATTAAATGTGCGGGGCGGATTTTGCGATTGCTTTTAGTTTGATTGCTATTTGGGGCTCAATTTGCCGAAAACTACGTGATCGACTACTGAGCATTTCAACTCAAAATAAGAACAAAAGTGTGCAAACCCACAGTTACAATCACGTTGTGCTTAAAATTTCTATGTGTAGTAGTACTGATTGATTGCAAAATAAATTTAATTGCAGCACCAGGATTGATCTTTTACTGAAACTAATAAATCACAATTAGAATTGTGGTTTCCTTAAAAATTAAGTTTTTTGTGTAGAAAAGTCTTAAACATAAAATATTTTTACAAAATGATTTTTCATATAAATTTAAAAAAGTTAAATAACTTTGAGTTTGAATCAATCACCGTCTAGAATAAATGTTTCTTTTTTCAAAGTGAATATAACTCGAAACACAAATCAAGCGAGATTTTTCTTTTCAAAACGGACACAATACGAACAAACAAAATATCAAGATAAAACGTAAAGAAAGCCGAATAAAAGAATTCAAGATACCAGGATATCGGGATAAACACATCCGAATTCAATAATGTAATGCATCCAGTAAAATATTTACGTTTGCATTTCGTCTTTATCCAAACAAAATTGCGACTATTTTTTTGTATTTTTAAAAATTGTTTATAATAATTACCTTAGAAACAATGACATTAATAAATAATAATAATGAAACAATCACATTTGTATGTGGGTTTTCCCCATCAAGTCGTGTAATCAAAATCTGTTTGTTAAACGTTTATTTCGTTTGCCATAATCAAAATCAAAATCTACAATGTTTCTCAGCAAATTGCGTTGCTGGAATTTACTCTTACAGAGCACGAACGTGTTGGTAAGAAGAAAGATTCACGACCAATATAGTAACGCCGATAAAAATGTAATAAACATCACCATTTTTGGGAACATGGTGCCTACAGCCAGAATGGTCGCCATGCTTCTAAAACAATGTCATTTCATCGCTGAAATCCGGATGTACGGAACTGATGATAATGTCTGCAACACGGCTTTAGATCTTGCACAAGTCGACACAAGCCCTTTAGTCACAGCGTATCAAGGCGATAATGGAGTCCTTAAAGACGCAATTTCGGTATAAGCATAATTTTTTTCTCAAAAACAAAAAATATAATAATAATTTGCAGGATTCAAGTATTATTTTAATTTGTGGTGAACAAGCGACAACGTCATCAATAAAAGAAGCTGATTTGTTTGAACAAAACGTTGGAACAGTACAAAATATTGCAGTAAATTGCATTAAACACAACCCTAAAGCTGTTTTATTAGTTGCAACACCGCCAATTAATTCATTAATTCCTATGATAAGTGAGGTATTTAATTAGTTGGTTAGTTGTGAAGTTAAATGTACTTAATTAAAAAAATTTCCAGGAGTACATGAAGCATAAAGTTTATGATCCGAAAAAAATAATCGGTATTTCAAAACTTAATTCAATTATAGCCAATTCATTGATTGGCAAATACTTAAAATGTAATCCAAATGATGTGAATTGTCCTGTTATTGGTGGTGATTCATTAAAAACAAGGATACCAATTTTATCTCAAGCTACGCCATGTCTAGACGCTCATCCTGAGGTACAATAATTACAAAAATGATAAAAAAAATTATAATTAATTATTTTAAATTCTAGGATGATCGTATTGCTTTGTACAACACAATTATAAACTCAACAAGGACATGCCTAGATGTAAAACGTCAAGAAAATCTAGGACCTATATATTTGTCCCAAGCGTTCGCAATTTCAAAATTTGTGATTAATTTGGTAGACGCAATCCGTGGTATTGAAGATATCTATGAATGCGCTTATGTTAAACAAACAGGTCATATCAATGAATTTCTTCCTTACATGCAAAGTATTATTAAATTGGGACCTGAAGGAGTTATTGACAGTTATATGCCGAAAATCTCGGAATGGGAATGTGATCGTTTGTTGTGCGCTTATCCACATTTAAGGGGTGATATTAACATTGGAACTAGATTTGTTAGAAATAATTTGGACAATGATGAATCAATAAGGGAATTTTCTGATAACGAAACTTCTCAGATCGTAGACATGCTGCGTCATGGTAATGTGATGGAATTTATTCAAAAATATCGACATCTTCAAATTTATCAATAATTATTTATATGGGGTTGTTTTTGTGAAAGACAAATGTGTAGTGTTGTGGAGTGAAATATAAGGGGTTTAAAGTTATTTATAATAAAAACATTAACTAATTTTTGATGTTTTTTTTAAATCAAAATTTTCAAGTTTTTTTACATAAAACAATAGATATCTTTTGTTATATTTGTCAAAATTAAATGCAATAAAAATTATTTTGTTTTTAATTAGGTATTTAACCATTTGTACTAAGATTTGATTGGTTGGTAATAATATTTATAAATGTTTTAATTGTTTAAAAGATGTTTAAAAGTAAAAAGTGATGGTTTTGCAGAGGTTTACTAAATTACCTGTCACGGGGTTAAAAATAAACATACAACTTTAAGTAAAACACGAATTAGTAATCAATTAAATTATCTATTAATAGAAAAATAAAAAAATGGTTTAGAACATATAATTATTGAGATATTTAAAGTCAAATTAGTTGTTTGTTGTTTAGAGTGAGGTAATAAAATTAAAATTGATTGTAACTTACCAGGATGAACTGCATCTCCAATCACGACGAAGAACAACACAAGTATCACTGTAAATAATAACACCTGAAACCAAGAATATTATTATAAACATTAATAATGTCAAAATTATTTAAAGTAATTTATTTGAATTTCAGTTTTATTTTAAAGACATTTAGATGGTTTTGATAAACTTAACATATTTATCTTTCCATTTACATTCTTCTCACTGGTTTTCCTGGTTATACTGGTTCCAACTGGAAGATTTCTCAGTTAGCCATTTTGGCGTGTGACACAATGATTGATTGCAAGCATATTTTTCGCGCTCGGCGTGTCGTGAAAAGCGGCATTACTCGCGGGGGCAAAAAAGAAACCGCATCGAAACACCGCAACACGCGTTTGTACACGACACGCAAAACAACGCCACCGAAACGAAACAAAAAAACAACAAGCTAACAGCAGGAAGGAAAAGCAGGATGAAAAAAAATATACACGATAAGTAAAAATATCAGCTTAATGTAAGCTAATGTGCTTTCAAGTGGTTTAAAGTGGAATTTATTAGATGCTAATATTAATAAAACTTACATCATTAGATTTGATTATTATTTATGGAATTAACATGAATTTTTGTTACTAATGATTTTTTTTTAAATAAAATAAATCATGGAATCATAATAAAATTATTTTGCCGAAATTGCGCCATTAATTCTGAGTCAATGTTGTCGTGTCTTGAGCTGGTTTTTATCGGTTTAGACTTAAGACTCGTGTGATAACATAGATTTCGTTTTGCCTTGGTGTCATGACGCATGATTTGGTTTACATTAGGTATCTCGCGTTTGCCAGACGTTTACACGCTGGCACGTCAAAATGCAAACAAATAAATCTCAACGAAGCTGGAGCATCGCTTTCAACGCGTCGATTTACAGTTTGTTTACGTTTTGCTTATGACAGCACAATAAACCAAAAGATAATTATTTACAAAAATATCTTGGGTACAAACTTGTGCAATGTTTTTTTGTGCAATTCATGTAATCAGAACTTCAGTTTTTTCGGTAAACAATATTGCTGATAAAAATATCAAGTAAATTAAAAATTAAAAATTAAATTCACTTATTTGCATTTATTACTCCAACATGGCAGTATTGTTAAAACGTTTAAATTTTAAATTTTTAGTTAAAATTTTATTTTTATTTGTAAATTGTTTTTTTACTGTTAATACACAAAATATTGACCTAAATGATTTGGTAACAGTGAAAACTCTTGTAGGACGAATTCAAGGTTATATCGAACGTGGAAAATCTTACCAAGGAAATGATTTTATAAGTTTTTATGGAATACCATATGCCAAACCACCGATAGATTCTTTAAGATTTGAGGTAATATTTAAAACAAAATAAACAATTAAATGGAAATAATAAATTTTAGCCTCCAGAAAATATTGCTCCTTTTGAAACAACGTTTAAAGCGTTTAAACCAACGCAATGCCTTCAAATTAACCCTCGAAAAAAATTTCATGGTTCAAATAAGCAAATTCAAGGATCAGAAGATTGTCTTCATTTAAACATTCATATCCCAGGAAATAAAATAATAACTAACAAACTTAAAAGGAAACCAGTATTAGTCCACATTCACGGTGGTGGTTTTTCATTCGGAAGTGGTCATTCTGCTCAACCAACATTTATAACTGACCAAGACATAATCCTAGTGACAATAAACTACAGAGTAGGAATATTCGGATTTTTAAGTTCCGAAGATTCGGATTTACCCGGAAACAATGCGCTTAAAGACCAAAACTTGGCATTGAAATGGATACAAAAAAATATTGATTCCTTTGGTGGTGATCCTGATAACATAACTCTGCATGGATTTTCCGCAGGTGCAGCCAGTGTGCATTTCCACATGTTTTCACCGCTGTCTAAAGGACTCTTTCATCGTGCAATCTCACAAAGTGGAGTCGCATTAAACCCATGGTCAATTCAAGATAAACCTAGAGACAAATTTATTAACTTATCCCAACAACTTGGGTGTATTAATAATTCATTTTCTTCTAAAACTAAAATAAATACAAAGAAAATGAAAAATTGTCTAAAAGAAAAAAGCGCTGAAGATATTTTGAATGCTATACATTTATTTAAATCTTGGTATAATAATCCGTTTGTACAATTTGCACCAGTGATTGATAATTGGGTTAAAGATACTTCGGACGCGTTTTTAATGAAGCATCCATTTAAAATGCTTCAAGACAAAAAAATACGGAACGATGTGCCTTGGTTGGTGACAATGGTACATGGGGAAGGGCTTTGTTTACCTGGTATTGATTTAATTCGAGATGATTATAAATTGTTTATGGAGTTAGACCATAAGTGGGATGAGGTTTTAGGTGCTTTGTTACAGCATGATGATGTAACCCTACCCAAAGCAAGGACATTGATTAATAAAGCTGTTAGAGTTAAATATTTTGGGGTAGATAGTGTCAATCAGAGTGATAATGATAATGGAAAAAATTATACCTACAAATCTTTTAACATTGATGACTATCAAGATATTAAAACAATGATACAGGTAATTTTAATTAATTAATTAAAATTTATTGTTAATTTTTTTTTTTAATTCTTCTATTTTAAATTTAGTTACTTGGAGATCGTTTGTTTTATTCAGATTTTGATATAGCTATCAAATTGCACACTCGGGCATCACAATCTAAAGTTTGGGTTTTAAATTACAACTACACCTCAGAGAATATTACCACTTTGCATGGATTAAACCAACAATTCGGTAAAAATTTAATAATAAATTAACAAATAATTAAGTTGTAAACTTATTAAAATTTATAGGTATTGGCCATGGTGATGATGTAAATCTTATTTTTGATTTAACACAAAACAATTTGGAAAGAACTGAAAATGATATGAAAATTACTAAGTTTTTATTAAAATCTATTACAAATTTTATTAAAATAGGGTAAATTTTACTTAAGATTTATTGTATTTAAAATTTTTATTATATTTGTGTTTTTTAGAAATCCTGATGTTGATCCTTGGAAGTCAAACAGTAAAACAGAATCTATTGAATATCTGAATCTCCAAAACGTTGATGATATCCAAATGAAAACTGTTAAAGAATTAGGAAATTCTATGTTTTGGAGAAGAATGTTGTTTTTTGAAAATAAATTTTATGATATGTCTAAGAAACAAGAGGAATTGGCTAAAAATATTGAGCTTAGTGAACAAGAACTTGACGAAGAAATTGAAACAATGAAGAAAGAAAAAAAATTAGCAGAACGTAACAAAAATTTGAATATAAAAAAAGTTAAAGACAATACAAAAACGTCAACAATTGCGTCTAAATTTACTGATGAATTTTGATGTGTTTAAATTTTTTTTTAAATAAATTTTTTTTTGGTTTAAGTTAATAAATTCTTGTACTTTTTTTTTGTTTTTAAAGTTAATCGTAAAATACTTAGTGGTAAAGCGTTAGCAAGGCTCTTCTTTCCTTCCGGAACGACGACATTTTGCCAAGAGTTTTCGTGCCAGCAGATCGTGACGCCGATAAAAAGTAAAAGTCGCATAGTTTTGCAGTTTGGCCAACATCCAAATGACCGCAAAAAGACCGTCTTCACTTCAGCATCTGAACTACATACAAAAAACTGTAAATTCTCAGCTAAACTACGGAAAATTGCGGCGATAATTTCCCCTGGACACTTTTCCAAACATTTACATTTTTTGTTTCGTACAAGTTTTAATTAAAAATAAATTTTTCAACCAACAAGCAGTTGAAGCATTGTTTCGTAACTGAGCAGTAGTCGTATTTCCGAAAGTTCTAATTACGTCACATGGCAAACCAGTGTCCGAATGCAAACAACAAAAAATCCTATTATCAGCGGCAGCGCACGTTTCCAGTAGTTCGCTGCAAGGATGATGTCCAGGATGCGAGCATAATAGGAAATGGCGAACGTAATTGTGCCATTGTCGAGACGAAACAAGCGACACATAGCGTGGAGTCACGCTTCACGGTTTAATTACATCGCGGCAAATCGCAATCAGCCTGGTTTGCATTTGCGTATAATCCGTGGCACAAGAGTCATCTGATGCCGATACTCGTTAGACGTCTACCAATCCCATCATTTGATAATACCGGAAATGTCCGTTAAAATCTCCGACTTGTAATTAAATTTTTATTTTTTTTTTTATTTATTAAAACTAGTTGTAAATAACGTAAATAGATGGCGCTGCTTTGGTTGAAACTTAATTTAATTTTAATGTAATTAATTAAATAACTTTGAAACATAAATGAAACCAAAAAACACATTAGCGATATCAACTTGATGAAATGTAGTTGAAGCCCAATGCTTGGAATTGTGCTGTAATCTCATGGATTTTATGTAATACCCAAACAGTGTCCTTTGAATAAAGCTAATGAAATGTTTTTACTCAATCCTGGTGGCATGAATTCCAACTCCCTTCACTGGACTCTTTGCTTACCACTCTGCTTGTGCTCGTCATTGTGTAATGTCGGTCGGTTCGCGGCGGGATTGTGATTGAGGCACTCCTGCGGTTCGTCCTTAACTAGGTTAACGCAAGTCAACTCCAGTCGACGTGATAAATTTCGACGAATTCGACAAATTGCACGAACGGTGGTGCTCCACAATGCCGTTTTGAACAGGGCTTTTTTACACTCGCCAATCTACCCCTTTTGCACCACCACTCCACAAGCCAATATAACCAGGACAACAGAGTTATTTGATTAAAATTTTAATTGTTAATTGTAATTCACGCGCTTTGGATCGAAACTGGAATCAGAATGAGCATCAAAACGCAGCGTATTGTTATTTTAAAAATCGGATTTTTAAACAAATTAAATAACGTTGAATTTAATTGAAATTAATTAGTGTTACATTCTAAATTATTATTTAGATGTAAGATTTATGTTACCTTAATTTGTCATTATATATTTCTATTAATTATTTATGATTTTCGTAAAGCTGGCCCTAAAAGCTTTGCATCCTTAATTGAATCAAACTCCATCCCTTAGCTTGGGAATTAACGCTATAATAATAATGCTAATGCTAAGCTCCTTGTGCGACAGCTAATGAGAATTCTGAGATTTCTAATACATACTAATTAATGTTGAAATGTTATATAAATAAATGTTATATCTTAATATTAAAATAAATGTTGGTGTTTTACTAGAATGTTGTAAATGTCAAAATAACAGAAACATTTTAAAATCTGTAGCTCTATTACACATTTTTGAATTTGAAACCACTAATAAAGTTTGAGATTTATTCATCATACCAATACGTAGTGTGAGCTTCCCTTGGGGATAAGGATAACAAGATAATCCAAGTCCTACAGACGGATCGGATGTACAGCGGTTATGTCTGGCGGTGGTTGAAAAGCAACGGATTCTATTCGCCACCCCGGTGGAGTGAAATGGCAGGAAAAGGGTTACTTGATTTTGCTTGTATGGAAGGATTAATTAAGCTCAACGTAGACTATCGAAAGCTGATGTTGGACTTACATATCGACCAACTTGTTCGATTCGAATCGTTTCACATCATAATATGAATTTCAACAAAATTAATTTACGTTTAAATAGAACTTAATAAACCACTAAATATTTAAAGTCAAATAGTACGTGTTGTAGTAATTTTTGGATAGTTTATTTCTCCAAGAACAAAATCAGAGCAGCATCCTTTATTTTTTTTCTATTTACTTCTCATAATATAAGTTAATACGTTTTTTTATTAATCAAATTTCTTCTTCTTTTACTTTTCTTGGTTTCTTCTAATTCTTTTCATTCTCCTTATAATTTTCATTTACTCATCTAATTCTTTTGTTTATCTTCTCTTACCTTTATTTCTCTCAATTTTACTATTTTTTTTTTCGACTTGTTATTTATTTTATTTTTCTAAGTCACTTAACTCTTATTCTTCTTTTTTCTTTGTTTTCCCCCAACTCTTCTTTAGTATCATTTATTGCTTTCTATATTTATTTCTATTATTCTATTTCTCGATATTTCTTGTTTTTCATCATATATTTACTATCTTTATTTTTATTTTTAACTCTATACTTAGAACCATTTTAATATTTTCTTATCTTATTTTTTCTCAATTTTCTTTCTCACACTCTACTTCACAAACTTTAAGTTTTCTTTAATTTTTTAGCATCTTTTCTAAGCTTCCTCTTCTTAATACGTTAACCAATAATCTTTTTTTCTTATCTTACTTAAAATTATTTTAACAATTTCCTACAAATACAAATATTTTATATGATAAAATGACAAAAACAAAACTATTATTTATTTATTTGTTTTATCTTAATCTCAAATCCATAAATCATATTTTTCTCTTTTTCTATTAAACTTCGTTTAAAAAAAAATCAATCAATTTGCGCATTAAAAGATCAATTATGAATTATTAATCTGTTTTTCCTTAAACAAATCGTAAACTATCATAGCACAACAAAAGCGCGACTACAAATCGGATAAACGCTAAACAAATATTTATCCACCGGTAACGACTTTTTCCTTGTTTATTTTATTGTGTTACAGATAATTCCAGATCAGCTAGATAAGGCCGTAAAACAAAGCTCAAACCGACACAAATCTAAAGTACCGGAAGTAGCACAGGTGGAAACAACACAAATTATATTCCAAACAATCCAATAATTCTAATAATTATAAGCATTATGTTTGAACCAAACATGCACAAACGTGGATATGTGAAGGAGTAAAACACGAACGTTAAAAATGTACATTTACACGCGACAAATTACTTGCTCTCATGTCTTCCATTAACTGGAACCAGTAAACCACTACCCCATAGGTATATGAATGTTTATTTATTAATTGTTAATCACAATGATTACAAAGAGTTTTATTTCTCGATTGTCTTTTTATAATTTGATTTTTATTTCATTTTTATTATTCTGATTTTTTCTATTTTTTTTTTCTAAGTTATTCTTTCATGTTTTTTATTTATTATTTTTTGAGATTTAGTGAGTGATTGTAACAAAAAAAAAACTAAGGATTCTATATGATTCTTGCCAAAGTATATTTTTATCGCTCACCTCCATTCCATTATCTCGCCACCGCATTATTTCGCTTCATTATCTCCACGCGGTGCCGCCATCATTCCACCCTTAACGCACTAAGCGCGCACGCACCGCGCACAAAGAGATCCATTTCCGTTTATCATTTCGCGCCGCTTTTTCCACGTCCGGCTTGGTTTTCTTCACGCTTAATCTTCGTCACTTGCCATTTGTCAGCGTCCACCCGCGTCCACAATCTGCAACGAAAGAAATAATACGTGGTTAATAATTGAATTAATGTCAGTTAACAACAAACAAAACAAGACAACAAAAAAAGTACTCAACACAAGCATCAATTTATTGGACATTTTAACAAAACATAACCAAACTTATGTTTTTAATAAAAAAATATTACCTTCAAAATGTATATAAAAAAAGAAATGTTGACTTTACCTAATTGCGTAATTTTTTAATGCGATATGACCAGTTTCGCACGGTTTAAATTCAACGCACACACCTTAACCCAAAAAGTCTGAGTGCGGCTTTAAATAAAATAGCGATTTGCGTATGAATGCGAAAACAACCTGCCGGCGCACCGTTCCAAACCAAAAATTTGCCGAGTGTGTAAATCGCATTAGGCTCTTTGCCTCGGGGGTAAATTTCACACGCACCACGCTTGAAAATGCCCGGAATTAGATTAACCACACGCAGATAGGATCTGGATAAATAAACCAAGCTTTCAAGCTTCAACCAAAAATTTCTAACAACACAAAAACAAAAGCAACAAATAGTTATATTAGTTTTTAGTAAAAGTATATTTCTTAAATTAAAAACAAACAATTGAAAACATACCTACATTGTGATAACAAAAAAATTTAAAACAAACAAACAAACAAACGAAAAAACAAACACATCACTGCTGTTGTTTTGTTATCAGTGCAAACATGAATTTTGCCGAGTGAGCAATTCTAATGAATGAAAACGCTGATGCGCTGATGTTGAGCGGCAAAATGAAAACATTTATTCTTTAAAAAACGCATTTCTGTATTTCAAACAGTTTGAAAAAAAACACACAAAGAATAAAAATATATAACATTTTTAAATTATGATTTTATCTTATTTCGTTGTCTTCAAGCAATTTTAATATTAAATTAAATTCAATTTCATTCAATTCCATTCCATACCGTTCTGTTCTTATTAAATTGTTTAGGTTTGAATGATTGTTCTCGCGCTTCTTGAAGAAATCATTTCAAATGCGTATTTATTTTGGTTCATTCTTTACACGTCGCACATTGTTTACGCATTAAAGCCGATGGCCAAATTTTATCAGCAGAGACAAAGCGCGTGCCAAGAATATCTAAACAATGAGTAAAGACATGAAGACAACACTGAAGAAATCCATGCTCATTTATATTACCAGGAGATACCGAGCGCAAGAGTAAAACGTTAGACACGAAGAAGATTTTATGTGACAAGATAATTAAAGTTAATTAAAATAAGCTTTTCAGATGCTTGGAACTGTACCGTTAACTGATTCAGGAAGAAATTGAATTTGAACAAAACAAAATTTACATTTTAACAATTAAATAATAGAAAAACATTTGCAATTTTGTCTCAACTAGCATCTGTTCATCTGCTTTCGTGCATGAACTTATTCATCACTTCCACTCATTTATTTCTATTTTTTTTTTCTTCGTTTTCATCTGTTCATTTGCGACAGTTAAAGCTCTTTTTGTACAACTCGTTGCTGGTTGTGTAGCGCGTTTGTCGAGTGTTCATTCGGCTTCTGAAAATTTGCCCAATGTTCAAAACGCTGAAAACGGCGAATCGGCGAATCGTAAAAATACCAGTAGCTAGCAACCACCAGCCAGATTTGTAAGTGTCGGTAACATTTTGCAGAATCTGTCTAATCTCGTCCAACTCAACGAATGTAGCTCAGCTTTTCACGCATTCACATCAACGCAAAAACGTAAAAAAAAATTAAAAAACTCTTGCATTTTTGTCCGAATCATGTAAAGCAATACAAAATGTTGAGTTTTTTAACTTTTCCAACAAGAACCAGCGTAATTGAATGCGTTATCCATGTTCATTATGTTCGATTTCATTCATGTTGAATTCTTTCGCATGGAAACAAACACGCCGATGCTCAAATCGCAAAAAAACAAACGGAAATTGAACGAAATCAATGCGTTTCAACATTCAAATGAAAGAAATTTGCAAGAATTCACCAAAACTCTGTGCATTAAAGCATAAATAACAATAATGGTAATTTACAATTTTCTTTGTGCGTTTATTCCATTCAACAACATACAGTTGCAAATATTTGCATGGAAATAACCATAATTTTTGTGTTTGCTGTATGTTATCTGACATCAAGACTTCTAGAGGGTGATTACGAGTTGATTACCGCTTGTAACCCAAGATCGTAACACAAGATTTAAAAAAATCCCACATACGAGCCGGCAAACATCGAACTGAATTTTCTTCCGCATTGAGAAAAGGGAAGTTGAAAATAGAGGAGGGTTGATGGTGGATTTTGCTTACTTTGAGATTGTCGGCGAACGTAAAAAGGTCGTGAAGGAAGAAACAGGACGATGTGAGGACGTCGAGACGGTTGTAAACGGTGCGCGCCGGAAACACTGTGCGCGCATTATTAGGGGGTGGTTAAAGGCTGTTAACGTGCGCCGCGACTCTCGTATAGAGACATTACGATAATGCGCGTATTATGATAATGGCGTCGTGTTCCGTTTGAAATGTCGACGAAATCACTGAATGTTATTATTGTGTGATCAGAACGCACGTTAAAATAGGGTGATAAACATTTTATTATACCTAACCCCTATTATATTGTATTTAATATTTAAAAAAAAATTGATTAAAATTTATTTAATAAAAAAAATCATTTGTTTTCTTTACATTTATTTTTAAAAAGAATTTTTTTAAATTTTTATGATAATTATAAACTTTTTAAAAATTTAATCGAGTTAGTAGAATAATATTTGCTGATAAACTCTTGACTTTGTGTAGGCGAAACGATTAACATTTGTAGCTGCATGTTCAAAGCGAACTTTTGGAAACTTTGTGAGCGAAAGCATTTCGACTGAAGCTTCAAGAGGCATCGTGAACTTTTCAACTTTTCAGCGACTTCCGTTGCTGACTCTTTCAACAAACTGCGCAGGGTGCAGAACAGAAAAGTCACAAAGTCGTACACTGAATTAACGCAGAAAGAAATTAAAAAAATAATTAATTACTGCATAAATTACACAACTAGTATTTACACTTACCCTTAAAGTGGTTGATAAGTGTAATTAAAAAAAAAAACAGTCCGTAAAACAGTAAGACTGGTTTTTGTAGGTTCGTTACGTGTAATATCATTGATATTTCAATCAAGCTCGCTTCGCTTGCATTCCAAAAAGCATTTCCGAGCTCTACTACATTTCCCGTGTTATTTCCTTTCGTTTTCCCGAGTGTTAGCTACGTTTGCCATTCGCGCATTTCCCGTTGTGGCAGTGCACTTGAACAATTCTCTTTTAAGTACAGAGTGAAACAAATAAACAAACAAACAAACCATTGTGGTAAATTTTGTTTTGTGTTCATTATTTATTATTATTAAATATTTTGATAGTAATATTTCGTTTGAACGCGATTTGTTGTGGTTTGTCGTTAGATTTGTCATTGTTTATAAATTAGTTCGAATGTTTATTGTGTGGACGGTATGAGTTAGAAGTTTATGTTGTGTACTGCCACCGACAAACTAGTGCCCCAGTAACACGTCACGAGTTGTTTCGCGTGCGTTCACGCTTCGCTTTGAATTATCGTCCTTTTAACACGTCCTCCCCGTCCTTGGAATTTATCGCTTCTGTCTGTCTGCGCTCGTCCAGGCTCAAATGCACGTTTTCTCACTCTCATAATCGCGTCTATGCCATTTACGTTCACTTGGATTATTTTAGTTTATTTATCAACAAAAGCAAAACTATACAAAGTTCAAATTTATTTTTTTAAATTTCTCTTTTCTTAAAATTTTGGTTTTTAGGTTGTGCGAACATAACTCAGACAATTTTTAACCGAATGACTTGTAATTTAGAATATATCTTGGTATATATATTGTTTATAGAAGTACAAAAGATTTTGTTTTTATATTGCATAGTTCAATAGTTATTAACAATTTAAGACAAATTTGTTCACTTTTTATTTTAATGCGCTATTTAGCCAAAAATCAATATATCACAAAAAACCTACGTACTTCTATAACTATTATTATATAGAATCATAAAAAATTATTGCTTTATTATGATTAAAATAATTACAGAAGCTGTTTGTCCGACACTGAACCCCGACAATAAAAAAAACACGCCATCGAAAAAACGCCATACAGTCGCCATTTTGGAAAAAAATAACTTAAAAAAAATTGTAATTAATCGCTAACAAGTATAGTAATATCATATTAAAATTATTTTGTTTTATTTTTTAGTATTTCTGGAAAAATAAATTAAAAAATGATTTTTGTGCATTTTGAGTTGCCTAACCTCAAGTTTGATAATCTCAAATATATTATTTGAAATTAATTTAGTATGTACTTTATATTTATGATTGTGTATTATTTTCTACTATTTTCTTTGTGTGTTAAATCTAAATAGTTCAAATAGAAATCTGGGAAATATGCGCGTTGTGCACGATTGTGATTGTAAACATTGTTGAATATCTCTGTCCACAAAGCTTTTCAATGCTGCACAAAAGCTGCGCATGCCTTACTCTTCACATGAATGGAAAGCTCCGTTTTCCTCCATCGAAGCAATAGAACGCTGGTAGTTACAAGCGTATTATATTCATACATTTGGCTCCTGTTTTGTATTCAAATGATTCGAGCAAACACAATAAGCTTGAGCGAATGCATAAAGAACAAAGTACAAATCGATGTACCTACATTGTATACAGAACTGAGCAATTCAAACAACAGTTACTTGCGCTTGTACTTGAGTTAGATCTAGTGCTATTAGTATTCCAGTTACGGGGAACACTAGGTCCTGGAGCTTTTGTTGATGGCAATTCGATTCCGCGACGCCAACCCCAGCAATGCGACGCGGGTCGTTCTAATGGAATAATGATTATGCTGAAATGAAATATACGCGTGTCTGTCACATCTAATCCTGAGTTATTTATTGTTATGGAAGATCTGCCTGCTTACAGATTAGTTTTGTAAACATTGATATGATGTGTGTTTTAAACAATTAATTATATTATTATTATAATAAGACGAAATTTTTAATCCACCATATCTCCAAAACTACAATAGTTAGATCCGGTTTCTTTTTTGCATATAATAGATAAACTAATTAACTATCTAATAATGTTTTCATTAAAATTTTATCTTTATTTTTAAAGCCCCACCAGTTGATTTAGTGAACCACCGCAGAGTTTTCGTTAAAATAAAAGTTTTTGGCTAAAAAGTAATTAAAACCAACTTTGAATAATTAACAATTTATTTGTTTTTGTCAAAACTAAATCAGTAATTAATAAGGAACAAAATACATTTTATTTGATATAATTCTAAGAATGGTAACAAAAGTTATTAACGACTTTGTGCAACAAATATCTTGAAAACGAATAAAATTTTTAAAAAAATCATCAAAAATTTAAAAGTAAGAAAATATTTATTATTTACCTATAAAACAGATCAGATTGATCGATAAAATTAGTAAATTAATTTGCAAATTTTTTTAAACTTGACATTTTGTATTGTAATTTTGTCTTTTTTTATAATTTGTCATTGGTTTTTACACAATTGCTTTAACATTTAACATTTATTATCAAACAAAAACCAAAAGCAATAAGTTCCGGCGCTTTAATTAACACATTAACATATAAATTTAAATTATTTATATTTTAAATCATTATTAAGTGTTTATATTCTTTAAAATCTTTGCATTTTTTAATGTTAACGAACGTTCTTGACAATTTATTTGAATGTTTTGAACTGTATTGGATGACCTCGCACGATTTGCTTCGTTATATCGTTTTCTACTAACCCATATTAACTTCAACCGTTCTTCAACTCCTCAACTAACCAATAATTATATAATTATAGCACAGAAACACGGATGTTTGTATATTAATTTTAATAATATAAATTGTAATCAATATTTCTAAATTGTGGTTATAATACGACTAATTTAAGTAAATTTGAAATTTTTAACTTATAACATGAATTATTGATAGTTATATCAAATTTCATAACATTGCTTATTATCTTTATTTAGTTCCATTTATTAACTTGCTGTGTTTTGCAGGTAAAAGAAAATATTAAGTATTCTCAACGAGAGCGCCCTTGACTCTGTTTCTCGCCAAGGCATTCGACCTTACCTTGGCAACACTGCTTGCCAACTCAGCAACTTAGCGACAGAATCCGTCTGTGCTCGAGATGAGATATTCTGACTTAAACATGCAGAACAAACCAGAACAAGCAAATAGGTACAAACTGGTACAAAGAAAACAATGAAAGAATTGTTAAGCGCGAAACAGTACAAGTAGCAAATGTATCAAAGCTACAACAACACTTAGAAGCCATATTCTTTGCAAGAAATTGTAAAATCTTGAAGAAAACTGAAGTACAACTGGGCTTCCAACAAAGAAATGCTTCAAGCATTTAACACTTACAGGACGACTTGAAAACAGAGCAAATGTTTTGTAACTGAAAAAGAAAATAAAACAAAGATGCTTTTGTTAGGAAACATTTTTTTGTTGCTTAATTCCTCGTAAAAGTAATTGGTCAGAAAAAAAAATTGACTAAGTGGTGTTTGGTTAAAATTAAACAAATTTTAACCATAACTTTGTAACACTATAACACTATATATTCTTGGCGTCCTTCACATCACCAATACCTTCATTCTTCAATTCCGGTTTCAGTGTACTCGACACCATCATCAGATTCTGCAGACTAGCCAGCATCAACAACCAAGCACTTCCTGTTCCAGTTTCTCTTTTACATCCGTATTTATCACCACATCCACAAACACGCCCAAGGCAGATATTATCCTTGCATAGATACTAATAAAACGTCTCTTTAAAAAATTTTCAAATTTTTATAAATCTTGTTTTTTTTATATTTTATCCCTTATTGGTTGTTTGTCTTAGTTCCTACGCACAAACGCACTAGAGGAAATAATTAAGACATTCTTCTTATTCCCTCATTCCACTTATTCCACACATGTGCTGTGAATGAAACGAAATAGATTGGATCGGATTAGATTGAGACTGGATGCTGCATGATCTCGGCTAGTGTTTGGCGTCGGGCTGGAGCAAACTTAGATTAGAGATTAGAGCCGAACGTTTTGCTAGGTTACGGATAAGCAAAGTAAAGTAATAAGGTAGTAAACCGCACAATGTGGTTCGTGAGTGTGTGTAAGTGTTGGGTGTTATGTGGAGGTAACATGAGGTGAGTAACATTGATCAGAAACACTGATCCCATCAAGAGCAAGGATAAACCACCACACATTTAGTATATAAAGCTGGTGCAACGATAATGACAGCATCAGTCAACTGTTTCGACTATTAGCAAATCAAACTAATTTTGTTTTGTGCAATTTAACCTGAGATTAACTACAGATCAATCAAAATCGTAAGTTGTTATTAAATTTTATAATAAAACAACAAAATAACAAAACTTTTTATTCGTTTTATTCAAATAATTTCTCAAAAATCTAGTTTTGTTACAAAGTGTTATAATAAATAATAAAAAATATATTTTTTTCTAAAAATAAAGAAGTTAATGCAAAATATGGAAAATTCATTAACAGATAATGGCGCTTGGCACGTTTATCGTGAACGTGTTCATCCTTTATTCCATCTAGTTGGATTCTCGCGTTCGTGCTCTCTACTTCGATTTCCATTATTCCATTATAGTTGTCGATGTTTAATCTCATTAAATGACAAATACAACTACGTTTTGTAGCAATTAAAGCATTGAATGCACAGAAAAACAAAAAAAACAAAAGACTTTAATTATTTAAATAATTATTTAAGTGAATTCTGATTTTATTGTTGGATGCATAACAAAAAAGCATCAAATTTAATTCAATATGTATTTTAATCCGCAGTTAATTCAATTTGTCATCCGTGAATGGCGTTTATAATTTTATTTTGTCGAGTTTCGTGCACATTTTCAAATTTTCGGTTTGGACGCTTGAAATGCAACGTGACGCTCGATAAAGCTATTGAATTTGAAATTAACTATTCACATGTGTGTCGCTCCTGCGAACGCAGCAGGTTTGTTGGCAATTTGAGCACCATCGAATGTAAATATTGTTTATTATAATTTCGGGCGGGACAAATCGGACCCACAATGTTTACATTCACATATATTCTAAATTATTAACTAAATTTTCATTAAAATATAATTTTATTCTTTTGTTTGTTTGTTTTTTTGAAGAAAATTAAACAAAACAAAACTAATAACTTTGTTTTTTTTAATTATTAGTTGTGTGAAAGGAAAATCCTTGAAACAAGTGGCACTTTTTACTCTACAAACCAAACAACTCTCATGGTTCTTCCTGTTTGAGTGAATAAACTATTCAATGCTATATTGACTAAGAAATTAAAAATTATAAAGATCAAGACCAGTTTTTGTGCATTCTGACATTGAAGCTTTAACAAATTTACTTTAAAACTCTGTGTTTTATTTTTATTGTAATTATTAGTATTTAAATTATTATTAATTTATACTGAACTATTTTTTTTTGTTAATTTTAGAAAAAATGTCTTCTACAACTTTCGCTATTCTTCTGTTGGTGGCGTGCGTAAACGCTCAACATTACAACCTCGTTTACAACGTAAACTCTCCACAAGTTGGCGTTGTGCACGTTCCAAATGCGGCGGATCCGCGCCATCTTGCCCACCCCGTAGTTGTAGCTAACGCCGCTCGTGACGCTGAACTTCCTGCTGAATTAACCAATGATTTCTACAAGAATCCACGCATTGCCGATGCGTTAGCTCGCGAATCTTGGTTCGGAGACAAGGAATTCCCTGTATTCAATCGTCAAGCTGAGAAAATTCCACGTTCTGAGATTGCTAAGATCATCAAGCGCATTCGTCACGAAGAAAGGAGACGTCGCGCCATCTATCAATGAATAGTCCCGTAGTTGTTGCGATTATTGAGTGCTTGTGATTTATGAATTAATGAACTGAATGATTGAGTATGTATGATTTAATGGTTAAAAGTGACTAATTAGTGATTGATTGCATTATTTATGAATGTAATGAATTGTTTCAAAATGGTATAAGCAAATGAGTTGAATGAATTACAGTTGTGTTTGATTACGCGGTTAATTGTTTGCAAATATTTATAATTATGATTGCCAGAATAGTGAGAATGTGTTGTTAATTATTTATTTATTTGGTGTGATTGTGTCTGAATGTTTTTGATAGTTTTGAACTTTGATAATTTGTACATACATGTTTTAAATAAATATAATAATAATTAAAATTACGTAGAATTTTATTTTTTTTATTTTATTTTTAAATTAAAACCAATTTTTTTCTTAATTTTTAACATTTTAAAATGATTTATGTGTAAAACATATTTATAATATGTAACGCAATGTTATAATATTACAAGACACAATGAATAATTCACACTTGTACTTGTATCATACAACTTACCAGTTTTTTTTTGTAATTTTTAGTCTTCGATGAAAATTATTTTCCAATTTTAAAGTCTTCGATGAAACATTTCTTAAATTTTTAATTGGAAATTATAAGTAAACTATTATATTTTACCTTGTTATTTCGTTACTGACAACAATATAACTAAAAACAAACAAAACAACACTTCACATGATGCGTTTTATTAATTATTACTCAAG
>JARJDS010028639.1:0-19878 GCA_030264155.1 Atheta pasadenae | reverse complement strand
TTTTCTAGCTCAAAAAAAGTTTTTTTGACCCAAAAAGTAACAAAGGGGTTAGCCTTCAAGAATTTTTGGTCGAAAAAATAAATTTTTGAAATGTGGAAAAAAAAGTAATGGAAATTGTTGCCAGTATCTTAACTAAGTGCGGAATGCAAAAAAATGTTTAAAAAGTTGAATAGTTTTCGAGAAAATGGAGAAAAACTAGCAAATAATAAGAGCATAATTTTGAAAATGTTAAAATTTATTCAACTTTATCAACAAAAATAAAATACTTAGAATATCAATTTTGGAATGAATTAGAAAACAAACGAAAGCTTATTTATTTAGGCAGTTTTTAAGATTAATATCAGCACATTTGAGTTATTAATAAATAAGTTATGGTAAATTTCCCAAGACGTGTCTCACTAAAAAAACAGTCATTTTTCTTAAAAAACTATAATAATTTGAAATAAAACTTTAATTATCTCAGCTTCTAATTGTTCAAATTTAATGTACAAACATTCAAAAACTTCGTTGTTATATCTACTTTATGAATAAATTAACTAAACATAAAAAAATTAATAAATTTTTGTTTATTTCACCATTTTATCTAAATCCAAATGTAATTTGTGTTTCAACTCACTATTTTGTGATTTAAAAAGAAATGGTAGGTTTTATCAAAAAAAATTACTAAGATAAATTGTACGTTAGTTAATTACGAATAACTTTTGTTATTTTTTAGAATTTTAAATTAAAAAAATCTAATTATTATGAGTTGAATTAAAACAGAAACAAAACAAAAGGAATTTTGCCTCCTGTGAGGATTGAACTCACGACCCCTGGTTTACAAGACCAGTGCTCTGCCACTGAGCTAAAGAGGCTCGATGTCAAGCTGTCATAAGTTAAATCTTTTAACGGACCGGGTAATATGTGAAACAAAATTTTAAACACAAAACTTTAATGCAAACAAATACATATATTTATTATTTAAACAATAAAAACGGATGTTTTAAAGACAACAATATTTTTTTAATAGTAAAATACATCGTGCAGAATATTTATTAGAAACAAAATTGTAAAATAAATGTCGTTTGTCATACACATTGTATGTTAACCTAACCTCAATATTCACAACTTTCATAAGTGTAACTTGAATGTGCCCATATTTTGCTTAATAAATCCTCAAAAACACAAAATATTCCATAAAATGGATTTACAGAAAGAGTTTCAAGTAGTTTTACTTGCGGCTGGGAAAGGCTCTCGTATGCCTGAGTTAACAACACACAAACCAAAGTGTTTGTTACCAATTGGTGGAAAACCTATGATTTGGTATCCGTTGCATAAGTTACAACAATCTGGATTTACTGGTAAATAATAAATTAAAAACAGCATTACTTACATTTAATACAAAAATATTATTTTAAATTTTAGATGTACTAGTAATTGTTTGTGACAAAGACAAAAACGACATCAATTCAGCTCTTGAAAAAACTGACTTGAATATAAAAATAGAATACATCTCAATTAAAACCACTGATGATTGGGGTACAGCTGAATCAATTTGTTACCTAGCAGAAAAGGGCTTGATCAATAATCTTGACTTAATAATTGTATCATGTGATCTTGTAACAAACATGGACTTTGCTGAAGTGTTACAAGTGTATCGTAAACATGATGCAACACTTTGTTCCTTATACTTTCCTCCTAACATCCAAGATAATTCTCAGGTACAAGTCCCAGGACCTAAATTAAAATATAAACCTGAAAGAGATTTAATTGGTGTTGATACACAAACCAATCGCTTAGTTTTTGTTGCATCAACATCTGATTTTGAAAATGATGTTTCCATACCAATTAACATGTTTAGGAAGCATCCAAGTATTAAAATGTATAGTAACCTGCTTGATTCACATTTTTATGTAATGAAAAACTGGCTTTTAAAGTATATGTGTGGTAAGGACAAGTATTTAACATTCAAAGGAGAGTTTTTGCCACATGCTTTGAAGCAACAGTTCAAACAAATGAAATGTGAACAAGGAATTATAGATTCAAATATATCTGAGGTTAAAATTAAAAACGAAAAAGTCGATGATATTTTCGAGTTTCTTAAAGAAACTGACTTACAAAAAATGATACGTGATGCAAATGGTTATAATGATCATGTTGGGGATATGAAAGGAGCATATCATGATGATAGTATTAGGTGTTATGCTATTATTACTGACCCCAAGGTGATTGGAGTAAGGGTTAATACTCTGCAAGCTTATTGGTCACTTAATGGAAAAGTAAGTTTTGTAAATTTAGTTATTATTTTATTAATAAACGTTATATAGTTATTTTTCAATTTCGTTTATATATTTAGATTGCAAATGAATGGTCTAGATTATTTGATGATAAATTACCATTGGTTCAAGTGGATCCTAAATCAAAGGAGTTGATTCAATCAAATCAAGTCGATAATTGTTTCGTGTGGGATTCTGTGACACTTAATGCTAAGACTTCATTTAAAAACAGTATTCTTGGTAGTAATACTGAAGTGTCAAGTTTTAGCAGAGTTATCAACTCTGTGGTCATGAATAATGTTAAAATAGATGAAAGGTTTGATTATTTTTTAATTTTATTTGATTTATTTATTTTGAATGGGTTTTTATTGATTTCTTTTGTAATGTTGCAGAGTGGTGATAGAAAACTGCATTATTTGTGATGATGTTGTTATTAACAAAAATAGCAAATTGGATGGTTGTATTATTGGGAGTAAACAAAACCTTCCAGAAGAGTCTGAACATTCAAAAGAAGTTTTAACTGATACTGCTATATTTTAATTTGTTACTTGTTGGTTTAATAAAATATATCATATTAAAACAATTTTTATCTTTGCGCTTCCTTCAGCATTATTACCGCGTATGCAGTTGCCTACGTTGCGACTCTATGCTACGCGTATGCTTCACTGCTACACGCGCAGTTTTGCGTGGACACGTACACTAGTCGGTGTGTGTTAGTAGTAGTGCAGCAATCGTTTGCGCTTCGCGCAACACAGCGTATTAAGCGTGTACGTAGTTGCCTACGGTGCGACCCTACGCTGCGCATATTCTTCACTGCTACACGCGCATTTCTGCGAGGCACGTACACTAGTCGGTGTGTGTTAGTAGTAGTGCAGTGCAGTTTCCGCTCCACGCAGCATCGTACTTAGCGCACCAGCGTGCGCTGACGGAAAACATACAGTAGTACCTCAATATGCGAGTGCCCCAATATAAGACTTAAGATAAATCGTACAATACGGTGCGGTATAGTTCAATAATAATAAACATATAGGTCCAATAAAATTAAATATCAAAAACAACAACTATGAAGAATATAACAAATGTCACTGTAATTGGTTTTTACGAGTCTTTATGTCGAATTGTTTTACTGTACGCGCAGATTTGCTGACGTACCAGGTATAACACATGTGAATTCACATTCACAACAATTCAAAATACATGATTAGCGATTTCAATTAACATTAATAAATTACAAATATTCCATTCGCCACTAAGTATTCCATAATCAAGCTTTACGATACTCTCCTTGGACAGTTTGATTGATCTTCTTGATTCTCCGGGACAATCTCAGTCAGTACTGAGTAAGAAACAGGAAAACTTACCTCAATACTGACAACAGCTGCTTCGATTCTTCGAGATTTTTTACCATTTTTCTTGACATTACCAAATTCCGTAAAGATCGTTCTATATTCCTGACAACTTCCGCCAATATTTTCAGTTCTTGATTGGTTTCTTCTAGATTCTCGACTAGATTCATTTCTCCAACCCTTTAAATTGACGTCGCACTCACAATTGCATGTAACCAATATTAAACAATGAAGAAACTGCGATACTGCTTTAACATTCCAACGACTTTCTGTTTTACTACAGATAACAACACATCAAATTAATACAAGATGTGAACAACTATTTCCATTAACTTTGTTTGGGATATAATTAAATATAAGAAATTGAAAGTGATTGATATTATTTTCGTCACGTCAAATTTATCGTTAATTTACAGAGCACTATTATCGAAAGGTACGCCGAAACTGATTATTCTACGTTATTGAATCTCAGTAGAAACTTCTTTTGTTTATTATTCACCTACTACGATCTTTTTGAAACAAAACAAACTTCAAAAAATAACAAAGTCATAAAATATTTAAAAAAAAAAATTGGAAATATGACAATTTATAACAATTACTAACAACTCTGATACAAATTTTGTTAAACAACTGAATTTAAAATTTTACAAACCCTCAATATTTTAAGTCCGTCCTCCTGCAAATATAGTTCAGAAATTCAACAACAGGTGTCGCGCCAATGCACTATTATAAAATAAAATGTTTATAAAACCAGTCCGCCTCTTGTAAACGCAAAAAAACGTAATATGTTTAAATGTTTATCGCAGTAAAAATATAAATTTATAATTAACTCTTTTTAAAGGTTATCAATGCGTTTATCTCAATAAAAAATCAAACCAGTTGCACCAAACCAACAACTACAACTGTATACAAGAAATTGATTATATTGAACGCATGCGCCATACAACCCCTTTCATGCTATGTTAGTCCTGCTGAAAACGCACCCTCACCACACGCACACTAACACACACTTCGCCCTGCACGCGATGGACTACAGTAGTATAAAGATTTTTCATAGACCGTGACACTTTTCACGTTAACTTGCTCACCACTCACGTTTAGCCGCAAAAATAAACACAAATCAACGTACAACCACTGCAAAATCAAAGAACAACTCCTCGTAAAACTAAATACCTTAACCGACGTTTTCATTTAAGTCTAATTGTAATTGTAAACTAACAACACATAAAAATGGAAAATCTTAATATACCCAATCGAAGAAAACTCTCGTAAGTACTCTAATTGTTAATAAAAATTAGTAATAATAACAATAAAACTAAAGATATTAAATTCTTAAGTTGAAATATTACGTAATTGTAATTTAAATTATTTTTTATATAAAAAATACCAAAATGTCGCCTGTGTCACTGAGGTCGGTAATGTAGTAATTTATGTTTTTTAATATACAGAGCGAAGGGCGAATCTTTATACGTACATTTAACTCTACCGAAAACAGCATCGCCCGAAGAAATTAAAAAGCACTATCGACGTTTAGCACTGAAATACCACCCGGATAAAAATCCGGACCCGGAGGCGACGGAGAAGTTCAGAGAGATAACCTACGCGTACTCGATACTGAGCGATGAAAACAAGCGTGGCATCTACGACGAGTATGGATCTATTGGGCTTGCAATGGCGAATCAATTCGGTGATGAAAACATTCGAGTTCACTTACCATGGTGGATGAAGGTAATACACACAACAAACAACAACGAAACACAAACGAAACACCAAAATACTTTAAATCCCATGCCGCACAAAACAAATGTGTTTTGTTATCTACGTCATTACAGTTTTCTTCTTTACCTTCATGGCATTTATTCAATGACATTCAATATATACAGATCATATATAGTCTATTGATCTTTCATTCAATATAAACCCAAGTTTTGTAAAGTTAGTCAATCGTGTTAATTAACCTCACAAACTTGGTGTACTATTCAAATAGTCTTTGAATGCCTGAGCATTTATTGAATATTAACGCTGTGTTGACAAACTTGTATTCATGAGCATCTTGCTCATTGAACCTGAAAATCAAACGCTGACATTTTTGTTTTCTATTCGATACAAACCAATACGAATCGATGGCAGTAGAATGGTGGTTGTGCTACAGTATCTCAATTAGATTGCCGCCACCGCCACCGTCGCCGCCGTTGTCGTCAGGATGTTGTGGTTGATTCACGCATTCGCACTTGTACTCTTTGTTTTTATCCATTCTCTGATCATATAGATAATTTTGTTGTGTTTTATTAATGTAAACAACTTTTGTTTGGTGGGTTTTTTTTACACGAAATTATGTTTTTAAAGGCAATTATCTACGCCGGATGCATTGCGACGTGCTTCTGCTGTTGTTGCTGTTGCTTCTGTTGCTGCAAGTACAAATACACTGATCCTGAAGAAGGAGAAGGATTTAGATCATTCCAGGTGTGTATTAATCAGTATTAACACAACTATCAGTTACTAAAGTTGTCATAAGGTGGCGCTGTTATTTGCGGTTGATACAAATGATACAAATCTTTGTTTTTTGTTTAGCAAACTGCCTTAGTTGAATATGCACCTCAAGCAGGTGATTTTGAATTGGAAGGCAATGATACCGACGCACCAACAACTTCCCAACCAATGTCCAATCCGTTTTATGCTGGTATGTACCTTATCAATTAATATTTCTTAAGTTTTGTTGTACATTAAGTTGCATATATTACTGTTTTTCAAGGTCAAACTCAAGACACAACATTCGTGTAAATGTTATTTACCGAAAACTAAAAACATTGGTAAGCGTTGGGAGTCGGAAACAAAAGCAACATGTTTTTGTTGTTAATAATAAAAAATTGAATAACTAATAAGTAATATAGTTAGTCAACAAACGACGATTACAAATAATAATAATAATAATTTTCGTTACAAACAGTCACACGAACACATTGAAATAATTAAATAATAAAATAAATACAAATGTTAGGTTAAGTTTTAAAGTATTAGGGTAATTTTAGGTTAGAATAGAACACTTTAAATTGTTTGAGGTTATAAATCTTGGTAAAAGTCGTGATTGTGATTTGAATTTCTTCAATTTATTGATGTGGTTTGTAAATTGTGCAGGGTAGTAGTAAAAACCAAGGCGTAGAATTGAGGTTAATAACATACTAACGAAAAGAATAAATATTGATGGTTATGAGTCGAATATTTTAATTAATTATTAAACTAAACAATTATTTTAATTTGTTTAATCATTGTGTGTAACTAAATTGTTTATATTTTTTATAATTTATTGTACTTTTTGTGATTTTGAAGTTTTTGAGGTTAAATTTTTGTACTTTCAAATTTAAGGTTATGTTTTTAAGTAATAAGCTATCAAATCTTCCACTTCCACATAATTGTCTAAATGTCCTTGACCTTGACAGACTATTAATTGATTTTAATTGCAAAGTTTTTAATTATTCATAATATTTATGTTATAATCAAACAAATAATTTAATATAATCCTAATAACGTTTGTTATGGTTATTTTCGTTGATTTAGTTATTATTGTTCTTGGTTATGTTTAGGTTATGTTTGTCAAGGTTAAACATAACCTTACCACTTAGATTATAACCTAGAATTTAATTTCAATTGACCTTAATATTGTACCTAATGTAATTAATGTAATTAATGTAAGTAATGTAAGTAATGTATTTAATGAATTTAAAAAACAAACGACAAAAACACGTTTGAAACAAAATGTAGGTTGAAAACTTCAAAAGTTTAAAATATTATTGGTCGATAGTGAGGACAAGTGGACATAATCAAGTTGAATTCTTCAAAGTTTATCGAAACGAATAACTTTCTTAAATAATTCATTAATTATTGTATAAATGACAGTCATAATTAATCGCAATTGTAATTATTTCATGTTTCATTGTTGATTTTGAGGTTATTCATTTAGAAAGCTGAATTTTTATAATAATGGGGTTGTTTTAGGGTAAATTTTTTATTACTCTGATTAATATTGTTTTATTTAGCCCACGTTTTTCTTGTACAATTTAATGTTTATATTTATTTAATGTTAATAAGTATCGAACACAAACTGCCTAGATTTAAACTCATACCTTTTAACAAGAAATAAATAATTACCACGATTGATAATTACTAATATTTAATGAATAAATGAAAAATAATAAAAAGAATAATAAAGTTTATGATGAATTGTTCATTTTTTAAATTCCTTTACCTGAAATTTGTTTGTTGGTGATAAAAGAAAAAGGTAAATTGTTTATAACTTCTAAAGTATTAACAATAAAAATATAAACTAAAAAAATTCTGATAGAGTATTAAATTATTTATAACTTATGTGAAAATTATTTTATTTTTAAAATTTTTATCATCAAGAATTTTAAGGTTAAACTGCCACTTTATTGAAAACAAAAATTATTTTTTCCCAAAAACAACAAATTTGTTTTTATTCATAACTTTTAAACTAAAAAAGATAAAAATATGAACTAAACTGATTTTAATAGATAAATAAATTATCTATTATTGTTACTTAAACAATTTTTTTTAATAAATGTTTATCACTATGAATTTTGAAGGTAAAGTGTGAACTTTATTGAAAACTAAAATAATTTTTTCTAAAAAACAACAAATTTTAATTTGTTCATAACTTTTGAACTAATAAAGATAAAATTATAAACTAAATTGATTTTAGTAGCCAAATAAATTATGTTTGCAATATGTTTATACAATTTACTCTCAAAATTATTTATCATTAAAAATAATGAAGTTAAAGTAAGAATTAATGATAATTTGATTAAAAACACAATCAGTTTTCACTAAAAACAAATCCGTTGTTAAAGTTTAACATTAATAATAATAAATTTAACTACCCATTAGATTTATATTGAGTAAACTGAATAATCACAACGACATACGTAGTAATTAAATTAGCAAAGACAAACAACAAGGAATAATCCACATTAAAAAACCCAGCTGCCGAAACCTGCAAACCTCTATCTTTAGATTGTTGAGCCAACAACATTAACTTATCACGAATAACAATAACATGTTTATAATAAAATAGCGCTTTATACGAATTAATAACCATACTTCTTCCTTCATCTAATATTCTCTGACAAAATGTCGCAATTGCAACAACTTGTACCTTAAAACATTAAAACCAAACACATTACTTGATTAAAATAACAAAAAAAGTCACTTACCCAAATACACAACCACGAGTAACATATTTGCATGATCCTCCATTTTGTAGCTCCATCCACAGTGACGATAAAGGTCCTCAAGAGTCTCAACAACATAATCAACATATGCAGAAACATTAAACACAACGTCCCACCAAGGAGATCATTAATTTTCTCAACAATGTCATGTAAATAACTCGCCGCATCTAACAACGCATCCATTTCCAAACACACGTTTGGTTTGAGGTTATGTTGCTTACACAAATCCTTAATTTGTGCATTAACACCACGTGCACGTAATAATGTAGCCCACAACAGCATAATAATGAAATGTACGGTCGAACAAAATAAATATTTAAAAAACAAATCGATTAGAACGGCGTACGTAAAATTAATTGAGTAAATATAAATCGCTAAAACAGTCTGGCCGATTAAGAAACCATTAGTGACGTAAAATATGACACGTGGGTGATGTATTTTTATGTGTTCTGCATCGAAATGTATCAAATACTTATCAAGATTATTAAATGCTTGAAGCATTGCGTTCAGATCGTCGATTTTTGTTAGGTTACTTGACAGACTGAACCAAATTACTATTATGTTTTGTAATATAACTTGAATGTACTTCATAATAGCGTCTGTTGGACTATTAACAATATTATATGCCATTGCCATGAAGGAGTAATACAGATAGAACGTTGTCAATAAACATGATGCTAAAACGTAAACAATTGTTAGTGGTTTGATTGCTTTGAAGACTTTTTTATGTTTTAATGGCGGTAGTAAGCCAGAATAAACACAAAATAATATGAAATGTTTAATATTATCTTGAAGAGACATTGTAACGTGCATTATACGACGTTTAGGAACAAATGTACAGTTTTTGTGTTTTACAAATTAATTTTGTTTAATTAATTAAAGTGGTAATTAACTAAAGTAGTGTTTGTTAATAATATTAAGTGAGTTTTGTGTTTTGTTTACCAATAAACTGCTTTTGTTTTTTTTTGTATTCAAATAGTGAAGGTTAAGCTTACATAATATTTAGTGCTACCACTCGTGAGATGGCGTTAGTAGTAACTGTGTTTGTAACCAAACATGATCAAATTTTGTACACGTACTCTCATTGGTTATACAAATAACATATAACAATTTGAATTGCGGTTATCAACGTAAATTACTTATTATTTATTTTTGACTTAAGTAAGAATTTCATTGACATTATATTTCGTTTTAATAAAATCAGCACACCGTTCACCAATCATTGTAGATGGCGCTGACGTATGTCCCACCATACTGAAAGGAATCACACTAGCATCCGCCACCCGTAAATTCTGAACACCATAAACCTCAAACTTACTATTCACGACACCACCAGTCTCAGGACTTGGGCCCATCTTACACGTCCCTACTGGATGATATACTTCATCACTAGTCTGTTTAATAAAGCAATACCAATAATCCTTGGTAAATAATTCATATTGTTTACATTTGGGTAAAACAATCGGTTTGAACCTAGCATCCAGCTTCTGATACGCTTCTGTCTTCAACAACGTTTCGGTCAATAGAATTCCATAATACAAGGTATCCAAATCATACTCATTGTCCAAGAATTTCGGATCAAGCAACGGATAATCAAACGCATTTGTGGACTTTAACCTAACAGTTCCTACCGAATCCGGATGCATGGTATAAATGTAAATCGTAAAGGATTTTGTGTTATCTAAACCATCAGTGATCGCTTTGGTTGTTTCATCAGTGAACCTAAACCCTTTTTGGAAATATCCATCAGTCCTATTCGCGCTCACCATTAAAAGTTCCAAATCCGCTGAGTCATATTTACTAAAATTGGTTTTATGGAAAGACAACGCTGCGTTATTCCCTGGTAAAGTAAACGGTCCAGTTCCAGCCAGATACTTATCAACGTACTCATCAAGGCTGTCGGTTTCAATCGACGTATTTGTCGTGATTGTTGTACCGAACACAACGATGTGGTCTTGGAAGTTATCACCAACGTGTAAGTCTGCCACTAAAGGTATACCTAACTCTCCTAGATGATCACTAGGTCCAATTCCACTTAACATCAAAATTTGTGGACTGGCAATTGTACCAGCTGATAGAATAATCTCATTGCGGATAGACGCCGTGAAGGGTAAATTGTCTTTGGTGAATTCCACAGCGTAAGCCGATTTGTTCAATGGACTTATTAAGATTTTAGTGACGTAACTGTTAGTACTGATGTCAAGGTTACGTCGTTGTTTGATTGGAGTAATGTACGCAGCGCCAGCTGTATCTCGACGGCCGTGTTTGGTATTAAACTGCGCGTACGATGCGCCTAAATGTTCTTTACCGTTGTAGTCCAATATTGGATAACCGATTTCCCTGTGTGCTTGAATGTAAGCATCAATATGTACGTTTGTATAGTTTGAATACTCGACGTTGACTTGCCCTTGAGTACCATGGTAACCCTCGTCCAGGGTTGGGATGGTGTTGTGTTCTGCTTTCTTGAAAAATGGTAAGACTTTTTCATAAGACCAATCTTCGTTACCCATTGCACCCCATCGGTTGTAATCGGAAGCTGAACCACGCGAATAGATCAATCCGTTGATTAGTGTTGTACCACCAATACCACGCCCGCGTTGAAATTGACATTTTTGATCGACCAATCCTAAAATTTAATTTTTAAAGATTAAAATTTACAATGTGTGATTAAGTTAGGCAACTTCTTATGCATTGAAATGTATGATATTATACTAACCTAAACACGCATTTTCTTGTGGTATGGATTGATACGCCCAGTTATAGTCAGTTCCCATTGAATAAAACGCCATGGCGGGTATATCAATAAAATCATCTTCGAATGTACCTGCTTCCAATAACAAAACATCGAAATCTTCTTCAGTTAGACGGTTAGCAATGACGGAACCGGAAGCACCGCTACCAATTACAATAAAATCATATGTTCCATAATCTAAAATTTAAGAGTCGAATTATAATAAAACAACAAAAAATTCAAAGTTTTTATAACATACCTTGTCTTATTAAACATCTTAGTGGATTCCAGAAGCATTTCGACGGAGAAATATTGTATCGACTTGCATCGGTAGGTAGTTTATAATTTAATGCATTTCGCATTCCGTTCTGAATTAATTTCACGTAGCGATCACGTTGGCTGGTGTTTGGTTTTCCATTTTGAGCTAGGGCCGCAGTAAACAAAACAATTGCTATCGACACTAACAACTGGTGTGATTGTGTCATTGTTACCAACCTAACAAAACAAAATATATCTAACAAGGGTAAAACAATTGAATAGTTTTATACTTGTATGAAGTTGGAATTTAAAATAAAATTTATAAAGCAATCATTCGGTATTTATATAAATCAAGAACGTAGTTTTTTTATTTATAACAAGGACGAAACAATATGTAAATGAGTACTAGGTTGATTTACGATTAACCAACTGGTTATATAGGTTTTACCGATAATTATTATAATATTTAAAAAAAACGTAAAGAATTAAAACATTGTTTAAAGTAAATGAATGTTTTTTCATTGTAAAGTATTTTTAAGGCAAAGTTGTTACATTTTCAAACGAAAATAGCTTGCATTAACAACAACATGTTTTGATTTGTTTTTAAATTCAAAGATAATAAAGATAAAAACAATAACTAAACATAACCTAATAGGTAAATAAATTACGTGTATGTCAAGTTATGTCTAATATTTACAACTATCTTTATTGCAATGAATTTTGACAGGAAAGTTGTAATTTATAAGTTAATAATTATTTAAAAGATAAAAAATAGTTGACGTTAAAACAACAAGTTTTTATTTACTTATAACTTTTAAACTAATTAAGATAAAAATACAAACAAAAATGATTCTAAAAGGTATATAAATTATCTACAACTTTTGTTTAAACAATTTTTTTGTGAAAAATGTTTTTAATCAAGAAATTTATTAGTAAAGTTGTAACTTACATTTTGGACAAACTTTTATTTTTTAAAAACAACAAATTTTATTTTGTTTATAACTTCTAAACTAAAAAAGATAAAAATATAAACAAAACAGATTGTGAAAGCTAAATAAATTAAGTATATCCTACAATAAAACATTTTTTTCTTAAGAATGTTTTTTATTTAGAACTTTAATGGTAAAGTTGTAACTTATATTTTCGACAATCAAGTTATGTTTTAAAAACAACAAATTTTAATTTGTTTATAACTTCTAAACTAAAAAAGATAAAAATACAAACAAAACAGATTCTGAAAGGTAAATAAATTATCTATAACTTTTGTTTAAACAATTTATTTCTAAAAAAATGTTTTTACCCCTTAAAATGAACTATAAACATAAAGTTGTAATTTAGTCCTGTAAAAATTAACATAAATCTTTATAAAATAATTGTAAAATACAAAAAAATTAATTAAAATGCTTCTTAATAATATCAGCACAACGTTCACCAATCATAACACAACTACTAGCAGTATGTCCTGTCATACTAAACGGAATAACACTAGCATCTGCAACCCGTAAGCCATTAACACCAAAAACATTAAATTCTTCATCAACAACGCCATCTACGCCATTCCTAACCCTACTTCCAGACGTCATTTTACAAGTCCCAATTGGATGAAACAACTCATCGGTTGTTTGACGTATAAAACAATACCAATAATGTTTAGTAAACCTACCAAACTTATTACACTTAGGCAACTTAATATACACCAACCTAGCGTTTAACCTCCGCATTGCTTTAGTTTTCAACATTTTTTGAAGTAACAAAACACCTTGATACAAAGCTTCAACGTCATAATTATCAGAAAGTAGGTTAGGATTCACAATGGGAAACTCAAAATTATTTTTGGAACCCACAGTAACCTCCCCGACTGATTTTGTATAGCGTGGGGAAATAAAAACGGAAAATGTAAATTCATTTTTGAGGTTATGCGTCAGCGCTTGGTATTCAATAGGTTTAAACGCAAACCCCGATTGGTAGAACCCAGCCGTTCGGTTGGGTGTCAAAAAAATAAACTCAAGGTCATAATCTTGACCTTGAGCGTTTAACTTTGAATTTTTTTTTGATTTTAGGTTAGGAATTTTGTAATAACCAATAGCACCACGGTTTCCTCCCATTGTCAACACGCCTGTGCCTTGTAAATATAACCTCACATTATCCTCCAACGTCAAACTGTTAATACTTGTGTTTGTTTGAATTGATAAACCAAAAATGGCGACGTGTGTTTGATAATTTTTACCCACACCTTGTAAATCAACAACTGATTTAACCCCCAAATTATTTAGAGTTGTTTTTGGTCCTATTCCACTTTGTATTAATATTTGTGGACTTGAGATGGCGCCACTCGACAAAATAATTTCTTTGCGTACAGTTGCAATGTATTTTCGTTGGTTTTTACAAAAAATCACTCCAACTGCTTGTTTTTTGTTGTTTTTGTTATCAAATAATATTTGAGTGACGTAACTGTCGGTACTAATGTTTAAATTCGATCTGTTTCGAATTGGGGTTATGTATGCATCACCTATTGACAAACGACGGCCATTTTGTGTGTTTATCTGAATTCTGGACACTATCCCTTTTGTTGTAGTATAAGATTGGTTATGTTTTAATAGTTCTTGATGTTTTTGAGAAATATTGTTGATATTTACTAGAGAAAATCCTAATTCCTGATTGGCTGACAAGAAAGCATCGATGTGTGGTGTGGTGTAATCAGGGATTTCAATATTTAAAGGTTTAAGTTGTTGGTTATGTTTGTTTTTTATAAGTTTTGAGGTTATGGTGTTAGTGAAACGTTCTGCTTTGTTAAAATATGGTAAAACATCTAGGTAGGACCATCCTGGACTGGTTGCGTTCCATTGGTCGAAATCTGATGGTAATGGGCGTGTGTAAATTAATGGCGATACGATTGTGGAGCCACCTATGCCACGCCCACGAAATAATTGACATTTGTTTTCTACCATTGCTAAAAAAAAAAAAATATTTTTACTAATTTGTTGATTTTTTCTTGTCAGAAATAATATTTTAGGTTAACAACTAACCTAAACAGCCGTGTTTTTGTGGAACACTTTTTAAGCTCCAATTAAACTCTGTACCCCCGGAATATGACATTACTCCTGGTATTTTAATGAAGTCGTCCTCAAAATGGCCGGCGTCGAGTAGTAACACATCAAAATGGCGGACTTCTGTGAGGCGGTTAGCGATGACTGAACCGGACGCACCGCTACCGATGATTATGAAGTCAAACTCACCGTAAACTAAAACACCACAATAAACAACATCAACAAAACATTGCTTTTGTTTTATTTTGTTTGTTTTCGTGCTTGTTTTGTTTTACCTGTAGGTTCACAATCATAACAATCCGTTTGGTTGCTTTTGTTTGTTTGATATTCAAACGCGTTTTGTTTTTGTTTGTATTTCAACGAGTTTTCAATGCCTTCATTGATTATTTTGACGTATTTTCTTACTTGGCAATTGTTTTTGTTTGTTTGGTGAACAGGTATATTACCAACTGTTGTTTTAGTTACTATAAAAGTTACTAGAATTAAGAAAAACGCATTAAAAGTTATTGGAAACATGTTTATCGTTTGAAAAACTGCTAGATTTGAATAGTAATTAGCTTAAAATTAATTAATAATTAAATTATATGACTTATTTTGTATATTATAAATAATTATATCAATAACAAGTTTATACAGGCAAGGTATTCCACTATTCAACTTAAAACGAAGCATTTATTTATCTATTTAATATTTTAATTATTAATGTATGGTTTATCATTATCATTCATGGTTTTAATTTATCACTCTATCACTCACTTCATTCAATATAAAACCAGGCGATCACATTTTGTTCAAACAACACCAAAACAAAATGTTTCTCAAAACATCACCACAGCGGTGCTTAAACATTAAGTTATTGTTTTGTGCATTTGTTTTTTTCACCAACCACCAAAAAACAAATGCACAACAATGTGACCAGTCTCAACAATGTGAAGTACAGAAATTCTTAGATATAATCGCTCAAGGTCAACAAGGTGCTTTAAGCTTCGTTGCGCCCACCAGCGCCAGGCAATATGCAACGAATGACAAGTGTACTAAAGAAAAAGATTTAGGTTAGAATTGTTTTTACCTTAACCTAATTTTCGTTTTTATTTAACCTAAAATTTATTACAGATAATACAAATTTTGATTTCGTAATCATCGGCAGTGGTTCGGCTGGTTCAGTAATCGCTAATCGTCTCACAGAAATCGAAGACTTCACCGTTCTCCTAATAGAAGCAGGGCGACACGAAAACGAATTTATTGACATACCTGGAATGAGTCCCTTCGCACCTGGAACCGAATACAACTGGGCGTTTAAAAGCATTCCACAAAACTCTTGCTGCTTAGGATTCGAGAAACAAGAATGTCAATTCCATAGAGGGCGCGGTGTTGGTGGCACAACACTAATTAATGCTGTGGTTTATTCACGTGGCTCTTCTGAGGATTATGATTTGTGGAACCAAACCAATCCGGGTTGGGCGTATGATGACGTCTTGCCGTATTTTATAAAATCCGAAGACGCGCATTTCCCCGGCGCTGATCAAGGGTACCACGGCGTTGGAGGTTTGTACCACGTGGAACAAAGCTCATACACCACACCACACATCGACGCGTTTCTTCAAGCCAACCTTGAGTTGAACTACCCGGAAATTGATTACAACGGACGACAACATTTGGGTGTATCCAGAATACAATACAACACAAAACATGGCCGACGTCTCACCACAGGAGCAGCGTTTGTTCAACCAGCAGTTGAAAGAAAAAATCTTAAGGTTACAATTGAAAGTTTTGTTACCAAAATCCATTTTGTTAATCAAGATGAGCAGTTAAAAGCAACGAAAGTGACTTTCCTGAAGAATGGCTGTGAGTACACTGTCAATGTCAATTTGGAGGTCATCCTTTCAGCTGGGACAATCAGCAGTCCTCAGGTCCTTATGCATTCTGGAATTGGACCCGCTGATCATCTACAAGACGTTAACATTGAGCCATTGCTTGATTTACCAGTTGGTGAGAACTTCCAGGATCATATTGTCATTAAAGGAATCTCAATCCAAACTAACACTTCCATCGAGATTCTTCCCTTGGCCCAGGACGTCGAGCAGTATTTAAACGGCGAGGGACCCTTTACGTTGACAGCTGGACATGGCGCTCTTGGGTTTTACAAAACACCCAACTCCAAGGACCCTGGCCGCGCTGATCTGGAATTTGTTTTTATTACTCCGAACCGTACAGGACCCTACACTCAACAAAGCAACGGGTTTTCAGACGTAACCTATCACGGTCTCTTTGATAATCTTGACAGTCCATCGACTATGTCCGTATTGCTTGCTTTGGAGCACCCTAGGTCTGTGGGGAATATTAAATTGAAGTCAAACGACCCCTTGGAGTACCCCCTAATTGATCCTAGGTTTTTGACTGATAAAGACGGATATGACATTGAGACTTTGTACCAAGGTGTTTTGATCCTTGAAAAAATCCTGGCCACGCCAGCAATGAGAGCTTTAGATGCCAGGTTTTATTCGACGAATTTACCGGCGTGTAATAAATTGAAGAATGCAGGGAAGAGAATTTTGCATTATTGCTTCATTCGGCAGACTAGTGATGAATTGTTTCACCCAGTTGGGACTTGTAAGATGGCTCCCAAGGAAGACAATGGTGTTGTTGATGAGAAATTGAAGGTTCATGGAACTGTTAATTTAAGGGTGGCGGATGCCAGTGTGATTCCTTTCAGTATGGTGGGGCATACATCAGCGCCAAGTATTATGATTGGTGAAAGGTGTTCTGATTTTGTTAAAGAAGCTCATTTAAGCTCGTAATGAATATTTCTGGATGATTTGTTGATTATAATGTGAAAGAATTTTATTTTATTGCTCAATAAATGATTATCTAACGCGTAATTGTTCTATAAACCTTGCAAACATCGTTAAAAGCTATTAAAAGTTAATGGTAACAATAACTTTTTGACGAGCAAAATCTGTAAAGTACAAGAAATTAGTTTGGGTTTTCACCGCTAGATGGCAGTATGAGTATTACAATTGCTTTTATTTGGTTTTGAAATTTTGTTTTAAAATACCAAAGCTTCTTGTGTTTGTTTTTTGTTTTATTTATATTATTTTTTTGTTTGTTTTTAATCAGTTGGGTGGTGTTTTGTGTAATAAATTTTGTAATAAATTTCGTGTATTGTAATGTAAATGTAATTTGTTTCAATCGTGTTTGACGCAATTTAACTTATTACACTTTTGTGTTGTGCATTTGAGGCTTTGGGGTTGCTTTGGGGTGTGTTTGGCTGTACTGAAATTGTTGAGTTGAACGATTGTGAGCGCACAAAGTTGTAGAACGTGTGGGCGTTTGTAAATGTCGCTGTACGAGGAACGTTTGCAGGAAAAGAATGCGCCACAGTGCAGAAAGGCAGGGTATCGAGTAATACGGCTGGGGGTGGGTAGATTTCTATTAAAACGGCGTTATTTTATATTCCGTTCCAATTAAATTTTGTTTTTCTAATATTTATTAATAAAATAAATTTTATTTCATTAAAAATATTAATATTTTTATGTGTTTTTGAGGTTAAGTTAATAATTTGATAGAAATAATTTAAATGACTTGTTTGTTGATTAATTTTATATTAAACTGGCAAGAATTTATGATAACATTTGTTTTATTTTGAAAATAGTTCTATTTTTATTCTTATTTTGAGGATTTTGTTTTCATGTTTTTCTTTTCGCTATAACTTTGTTGTTAATTAATATTTTTACTTTAATTTTTCACTAGTGCAAATATGTTTAGTTGTACTTTCATATAATATTAAAAAACGTTCAATAATTTGTTAACAAACAATCAAAAATTAACTTTAAACAAGTTTGAATGTTTCCATAACGCAGTAATAGTACTTACAGATTTTTGAAAATAATTTTGTTTTAGCTGTAACTTTTTTGTTAATTAATATTTTTATGTAAATCTTTAAAAAATACAAAGCCACTTAGTTATACTTTCATATAATAACATAAAACTGCCAATAATAAATTGGGAAAATAACACAAATTAACATTAAACTAAGTGTTCAGGTTATATCAATGCAACAGTACTATCATAATATATTTGTAAACCAATTTTGATTTGTCCATAACTTTCTTACTAATTAATATTTTTTTGTGAATCTTTTAAAAACATATAACCAATTAGTTATACTTTCATCCTATATCAATTTCTAATAAATTTTCTTTCTCTTCCTATATTTTTTGCAAGTGAAACGTAGTATATTTCGATTTATTTATAACACATCTTGAATTACATTACGTACTACTTGTAGTAGTTGGCTTGGTTTCACTTCACAAAACAGAAGCTCTCAGTACGGCTCAGACTATAACAGAGAACGAAAGAGTAAAGGAATCGTTAGAACCACAGGCGTTACACCCGACGCGTCGCGACGCCGACGCTTTGGAGCATAATATGTGCGTCGCGAGTCGCGAACAAAACGAGATCGTAGATTTGGTAGATTGTGCGATTGTCATCGCCTCCAGATCCTTCTTCCTTTCCAAACCGTACTTGTATAATGTATAATGTATGTGAACGCGTACGCGGGCACGTTTTCTTCGTCCTGCGTTTTTGCCGCCGACAGCGACAGCCTTCGACATGATGTATGCGTCGCAGACGTGCCTTCAGCTACAAAATTTTTAAAATGAAACATTTAAAATTTAACACTTTTTATCAAACCAAGAAAAATTATACGCAAATATTGATCTTGGAATTTTAAAATTAAATTTTGAGGTTAAAGAACAAACCACATAGACCAAAACACATAGAAACATATTTATGTCCGCGAGACTACCAGTTTTTAATAAACAGATAACGTGTTCACTATACGAATTCTCAAATGTGACTAACTTTATTACCAATAACGATTTACAAGGTAAACAACTGAAAAAACAAAACAAAAAACAAAGCCTCCTAGATTGCCGTGGCTCACGGCCTACTCGATAACTAAAGCAAAGCCTCCTAGATGGTGGGGGTTCACGA
>JARJDS010028625.1:0-20992 GCA_030264155.1 Atheta pasadenae | reverse complement strand
TAAAATAGTTTATTAAAACACGTTAACTTCCACTTTACACAGTTTGGTATCAGAGCACGAGACAGAACTTATTTGAATGGAATCGAAAGATAGAGTGACGAAAAGATGTGTGGAAGTTACAAAGGAAGACGTTGAGTTAAAGATAGGGTGAGATATTGGCAAATAGGAAGCGGACGCGATGAGTATTGCCATATATGGGCATATCGCAAAGGCTATGACAACATGTATCACGTAGGCCACCTGCGATTTAGCGCTCGTAAGAATTAGGGTGACGGGGTGACGCATAAAACGAGAAACACAAAATCAGTAACATTCACTAGACTAAAAAATGAAGATTGTGGTCTAGTCACGTACACCACAGTTCGTTGAGTCTTTTTAAAAGACGAATATCTTAATAAGTTAAGCACTTAATATTTCGTTTAAATGGATATTTTGATTATTACAACTCTAGTTATAAGTTGAAAGACTGATTTATAATATTTCATTTCTTTGTTACTTCGTCACTATCAAAAAATTTCTATAAAAAAATAATAACACAGCTGTTAATTTTTAGGTTATGTAAAGGTTGTACATAACCTTGTCATGACTGTAATTCATGCTAAAAATCCATAAAATAAATGTACATTAACCGTAAAAAGAAAACACAATAATAAGCAAACTAAGGGTTTTCAAGCCTTTGAGAATAAAATAATTTAGGTCAGACATTTTCATTGTGTTTAAGTTTAATGTTAACTTTGAGAGCTTGCAATGTTTTCTCAGCCTTAGTCCGCCTTCCTCGCCTTTGTAATTTCGTTTCTTTGGTTTTTACTTGTGGCACTGGGTGAGTCTGGTGACATTAATTTAATAAAATTGCGAGATACGCCTGACTCCATCCAACATCTACCACAATACGGCGAGAAATAGACCACAAAGAATTTTTTTTGTACTCACGTCCAAGTTCATCGAAGAAGCGCGTCTTGGGCGGCGGGTAGTAATACTTGCTGTCCGTTTCGTCTGAAATTACAAAGAAATAAAGTGAATATCGACATGTTAACATTCGCAGCATATTTCACTTCAAAAACGCAACATCAATTTGTAGCATTGGTAACATTTGTAGCGTGGGTAAAATAAAACGCATGGAAACAATGAATGTGAAATGCTGAGACATAAAGAGTTAAGATGAGATATGCGAAAGGTTGAAAGATGAGGATGAGAATGAATTGATGTAAATAAGTACAGTATGCGTGAAGAGGAAGGAAGTGCTTTTGAAAATGTATGGAAACTCTCATTGTGTTTTGTTGGTTTGTTGGTTGTTGTTGTGTTGGTGTGGGTTGAATGAAATTCGTTCAGTATTACATAGAAACTGTTGTTCAACCTGCTGCCTGCTGACGGCTACCTACATCTTTCATGCGCCGCTCGCCGACTAATCCACCTTGACCTCCAACTTGAATGTGAATAATGTGAATAAATCTCGACTGAATTTAAATTACTTTCTCCTTCGTCGAATAGTTTTACTTCTTGGTTGTATGGATACAATTCAAATTTCAGTCTGGTTTTATTTTAATAAAATAATAAATATTATCTATATATCTATAATATTTAAGGAAAAAATATAATTTTGTTTCATAATTAAATTAATAAAGCTGAATTTAGCTGAAATTACATTATTGATATGTTATTGATGTAGGGCATTGTATAGTATCAATAAATAATTTAATTAATTTAATTTAATAATTGAAAGCTTCGCCTATCCTATAGCCCAAGTAAATAAATAACTTTATTTATATAAGCAAATGACTCAGTTTAAAATAAATCAACCAGATGGAATATTTAATTATTTGTGTTGCAAGTGAAATTATTTAAATTTGGTTTAATGCAAATATTTGTGCGAAAGTTAAAAAATGAAACCGAAAATTTCAAAACAAATAAATTGTATAAATATTTGCATAATTTGGTGTTTTAACGAACTTAACTTAATTTCACTACTTCAACTAACTAAGTAAAGTTTTTTATTACGTCACTTTAACCTTCTAATTTAACATGTTTATTTTTAATTGATGTATTTTCTGTATTTTTCTTTTAAACCTACTTTTTGGGATTTTATTTAGAATAATTAGTGTTAGCCTCAACGTCGTATCAAAGAAGAAGAAGAATTAGTGTTTTAAATGTGTTGACACACATGACACATCGATTTCAATGTTTTTAACGTCAATCGATAGCTACTGAGATAAGCTATCCGCCAGTATACAAATTGCACCCTTAACTAATCTGCGTATATTCGCAAAATGACATTTTGTGCGCCTCCCATGTTATTTTTACGGAGACATAAATTGTTGGGTTACCTGAAATAAAGTGCTAACTTCACATTGGTGATGCAATTTTAAGGTTAAAAAGTTCTTAAAGAAAAAATATATAGAATTAGCAGATAATTAAAATTCAGTACTAATGATCAAATAAGTAATCAATATTATCTGAAACAACTCCGACTAATCAAAGTAAAATAAATATTATTAGCGTCTGAATAAAATAATTATTTACAAAATAAGGAAATTATAATTATTTGTATAGAATTAATGTAAATTCTCAAAAACATATTGAAAAACTAAAGCTTATGTACCTACAACTGACATTTTCTAACTTAATTGTTATTTATTTGTTATGTATTTTAATATTTTGTCTGTTTCGTAAGTTAAAAATAAAACTAAAAGAACAATTTTGTTAGAAAATATATTGACAATTAAAATATGTAAACTTTTCTCTATATTTACTGCAATTTGTAAACATAAAGAGCATTTTAAGGTTCATTTTACCCTTTTGTTATGTTATGTATACAATTTTTTTTTAAATACTTTTGTACAAGAATAAATATGATAAATATGGTTTTATTTAACATATTCCTGACATCGCTAACGCGATTAACCTTATTGTTTCAACCGTACTCAGTTCCCCCTAGGAAGTTATTAGTACATTCAAAAATTACCAAAGATAATATTCATAAATTTACTTTTAAATAATAAAATATTTACTAAAATCTGTAGTTAAATTTTTTTTATGTAGGTAAACGCTTAAATTATATAGAAAATATTTATATTTGCTTTATTAATTTACTTAAATTAAATTTAAATACTAAAAAACCCATTAAAAATTTGAATCTCTTTTAAATAATATTTCAACCAACAAAATTAAATAAAAAATTGTGAACAATGTAAAATTAAATTCAAGTTTTTTTAAAAAGTTAAAAAGAAACGCCAAAAAACAATCAAATTGGTTGCATTATTAGCAAACAATAGATCATTCCATTAGTATTTCTATTTGTACAATTAACAAATAACCAATTAATGCGACCGCATCAAAGCACAATACTAATTTGGCAGCAACGAAACACGTTCGCTTTCTACAGTATGTTGCTGTATCCTGCGCCACCGCCGACTCGTTTTCGAATTGGCGCAACATGCATTGTTCGGTGGCACACACACTGTAACACAATCATCCTTTGATGATTTAATTATAACAATTCCGCAGGCGACACTATGCACACACATTACACACGTGCGTACTGGTACTGGTAATGTCGCCATTTTGTGATTCGCCCACATTGCCAATGTGTTTCATGGTTTAAATCGTATGTGTGTATTTGTTATGTGTTGATATTAATTTACCTTTGATGTCGTTCTCGGTACATTCCGCGAATAGAATCACCATCAGCACGAAACACACTTGTAGCAACGACGGCACTAATTGTCTCGTACAATTAAATTGCATTTTCAAATCGCAACTAGAGCGTGCGCGCGATAATAAGCGATGAACGATGATTTTCAGTTTTTACTAACAACGTCCTAACAGTTGGCCGCGTAATTATTGTCGTCTTGTTAGCGATGTCTAACAACCTCAAACGGCAACGAAACAAAAAATATTTTGATTCGAGTTAAAGTTTCTGGCACGACTAATTAACTTTTTCGGTTGTTTGGTCATCAAAATCTTCAAGGCACACTACTACTCGACGAACGAAACAAACAAAACAAATGAAACAAACAAAACTATTGCAACGAAACAAACGAATTTTTGCTTGTTTTTTACGTTTTCAACGACATGATTTATACGCAGTGTGTTGTCAATTGTTTTTGAAAATTTCTAATTCACGCGTGTGCGGATTTGGTTTTTCACGCGAGCGCCACTCCGATCTCGATGATCGGCTGTATGGCCATCGAGCAACTAAGAGTAAAAACGTCGCGTTTATGCCTATACCACAGATCCTTTTGCTTGCACACACATCCACATGGGAGATGCTAGCCAGCAGCAGCAGTGGCACCAGCTCTTAAGCGACGACGACGACGACGGACAACACGCACAACCGAGAGAATGATTGGAGAAATTTATAATAATCTTTGCTTTTGGTTTTGCTCGATCAAATTTTTTCGACGCGTTTTTTTCGATTTCGTTTATTTCAAAACTTTACCAGCGCGAGATCACGCCGATGATTTGTTACTGACTGACCACCAAAGAATTCTAATCGAATACCAAGACTCAACACTCATGACCACAGCTACGGCTAGCAAGAAGAAATTCTTGTTTTGGACGCTTAAGACTGAGGAAAGTGGCGAGAAGGTGAGAATGCTGTGTTAGTCCTATTACTTTTACCTTTTAGCGGATCGCGTCGTGTTCGTCACAATCACACCTGCTGATTCTTGCAAACTTGAGAGTTATACAATTTTGGAAATTTCCATTACGATTTGCTATGCAATTTCATTTTCTCTTCACCACACTGTGTCACCACACACTAAATTATTTATTTAAACTTTGTCCGCGATAATTTGACCTAAACATATTGCGCATGCGCGAATTCAAATTATGCGCATGCGCATGCGTTACGCTTTAAATTTTGTTTCTTAATTCGTATTTTTTCTACGCAATTTAATTTCGTTTTCTCTTGATTTGTCATTAAGACACAATTTATTTATTGTTTGTATCAAATTCTATTAAGTCATTACGCACATTAGTTGTATACAATAGTACATTACAAAATTACCAATGACAATGAAACTATCAACGAGTCGCTTTTGTTGTTATTGAGCAAGTGTGAGTGTATCATGATCATCGTTTCAAAACAACGAAACAAAAACAACAAAAAACAAAATTTATTATTGTTTTTACATTTTACATTGTTCCACTTTGTGATTGGCTCACAACACGCGTTTGAGTTACACCTTTTTTCTGCCCGCAAGAGAAATTCTTCATTCTATCGTTACAAATATATTTAGACATAAACGCGGATTTTAATTATAAATTTTTTCGGATTTAATTTAATTTTTGTGTGTTTTTGACCATGCAATGCTTGCGGTTCAGTTAGTGCGTTGTTTTTTTTTTTGAATTAATTTCATCTCGGGTATTATTTTTCGAGCCATTTTCGAGTGTTTTTCGTTGTTGACCAAAATTAGCAGCTGATGCCTGTAAACGTGACGGTAAACCAAATATTAAAATCACTTTCTACTTTGCAATCCGCATTGCTTGTTACATTTTTATATTGCGGGAAGCAAACTCAAGCAAACTCTCTTGTGATGTGTTTTTGAATACTTTGAGTTTTATGTTTGTGTGAGTACGAATATTTGTTGTTACCAAATAAAGATTTTCGCGGTAGTACTTTATGCTAATTAAAAAAAATTTATTTGTTAAAAATTTGAAGAAGGTCGATAATTTTTATGATCGTAAACAGGTAAATTGAAAAAGAAAGTTAAAAAAAATAAATTTATAATTGAAATTATTTAGGGATTACTAAATTTTTAAACTTTTTTTTCTATTTTGCTGAATAAAAATTGAATAAACGTTTATGTAATTTTGTGTTTTTTGTGTGAGTCATTCAGAGGGATTTTTAGAAAATATAATAGTATTATATCTTTATTCTTAAGAAGAAGATGAGTGTGTTAAATAATTAATCATATGATTCACATTTTATCGTATTTATTAAATGTTATTGAATAATAATAATTGTTATTTAACATTTTTGTAATTAATTATCATCTTTTTGATATAAAAACTTATATTGTGTTAGCAGGGCACAATGCTTTGGCAAAAAATTGCAGAGACTGGAAAAATTGAATCACAAATATTATATAATAAAACAAAATGGCATTAACGTGATTTTATTATTCAGATTTTAATTTATATCTACCAAATTTACTAAAGAAAAAGGTTTGTTAAACATCTTTGTGCATTTTTTTCAGGTTTGAAAGGACATCAACGACAATAATAAAAAAATTATATATGTTCATTCAAATATTTTTTTTATCTCGCTGTTCACGTCTGTACATCTAAAGAAATGACAAATGAAACGTTTATATACTTTTTTCTTATTCTAACTCAAGCAAACTTATGTTATAATAAGTTTATATCCAAGAAAGATAAACTGAGAGTATATTTTTATAATTAATAATTAAAAAAATAATTTATTAAAAAGATTCTATAATTTTTTTGCTATTATTGGTGTTATTTATATCCAATAATAAATAAATAATTATTTGTCCACTCTTTGTAAACGAAACCTTTGTTATAAATAAGTAAGGATTTAAATTATTTCAAAATAAATGTATTTACAAATTGGATTGTAAAATTAATTTTATATTATTTATTCAAATAAATCTAGTTAATAATTCCAACAACTACATATTGCTGCAATTAAAACAAAGGTCGATATTTATGCGGTTATGTTATAGAGTTGTTGGTTGCAGTCGCTCACATTTCAAGTTTTCAATTAAAAGTTTAATTGCAAATGCAATGTAATCGGATTTCAGTGGAAATTCAATGTTAGGGAAATTTGTAGCAATAGTAGCTAATTGCATAATAGAAACGAAACAAATGGAATATGTTTGTTTCGCTTTGTTGTGTATATTATTCTCATTAAGAAGTATTTGTGTAATATTCACTGAAAAACAAAAGAAATAAAATTTCTTACAGTAGAAATAACACTTATAAGGAACAAATGACAATTTTAATTTTAATCTTTTTTTTTTCTTGCTCTAAAATAGTCCTCTTGCATGCACGAAATGTTTTATTTCGCCGTCTAATTTTCTAATATGATCTTCAAATTTTCTTCAAAGTTTTAGTTATAACACGACTGCAATCTTCTAAAATCGATTTGTGGTGGTTTCGAAGGAATGGTCTGAATCTCACTGCAGAGACCTGCTTTTCTTTTTCACGTTTTCTGGTGTTTCTTGAAGTATAACATTAATAGATTTATTTATATATTACACTAGTAGTTCCCGGTGTGCGTTCCTACGCCCCATTTCCCGTTTTAATTCTTTATTTTTATTTTAGCTATTCTCAACGTTTGTCCTTGAGCTTTGTTAATTGTTATTGCAAATGCAAGACGCATGGGAAACTCTTGAACTCAAATGGTAAATCATTGTACGTCTTTGCCCTTTTATTTTTGTCGCGAGCCACGACAATCTAGGAGGCTTTGATGTTAGTTATCGAGTAGGCCGTGAACCACGGCAATCTAGGAGGCTTTGTTTTTGTTTTGTTTCGTTAGTTGTTTACCTTGTAGATCGTTTTTGTTTATAAAGTTAGTCACATTTGAGAATTCGTATAGTGAACACGTTATCTGTTTATTAGAAACTGGTAGTCTCGCGGACATGTAAGTTTTCTATGTTGTTTGGTCCACGGCAATTTTCAATGTCACTGCTGGACTCTCATGGATTTAAGTCAATCTAAGTTGCTAATGATTTTTGTTGCCTATTGCATCTACAAACATCTCGAATATCAAATGATACGCACTTAGACTATATTTTGTCGAGAAAACAAATATTAACATAAACAGCCACTCTAATCAAATAATACCCAACTAGGGATGGAATATTTTGTTTATGTGACATTGCCACATTGCAAGTTAGCTATACAACAGTGCGCACTAACATTAAAGACTACCTTTTTACCCCAGTTTACCTTTTTCCTTACAAGGGTTATGAGAGTCCTCATTGCTTTGGTAATGTCTCCCAATGGTAATAGAGCACCAAACGGATTGGAAAATGCTGTTATCGGAACGACGAATATAGGATGCTTGGAAGAAGGAGTACTCTTACTGCAGATACATAAAGCGTAGAATATGTGGATGATTCAGTAAGATGGTTTTATCTGAACATGTTAAAAACAATCAATGTTTAAAGGTCCAAGAGATAAAAAACAAAGAGATAAAAAAAAATAAATACTCAAAGGGATTGTATACAGAGAGGAATAGAATTCTAAAACTCTATCAGAACAAAGTACTAACCAAGATAACAAGTTTGAAAATACCATACAAGGGGCTAGGACCCATAGATAAATACTAGGACCCAATTGAAATACAAACCAACATAAACTTATTTTTAACAACCTAAATTTTGCAAACATAGGCAGTTGTTTGTGGTATGAGTCACAAGGACACATCAATCCGAACTCATCAGAAATATCAGAATGGCCCTGATGTGATACGAATTCCAAACAAACTTTGAAACAATTGATGATGACGGGCGAAACAAAATCAAAACTTGCAAAACAAAAATCAATAAAACAAAAGCCCGACTCAAGACTGGACATAATATTCAATAACACATTTAACATGTCGATAAAAATAAATAATTAAAATGTCTTACATTATCTTACCAATGTGTAAACGTCATAACTTCAAACAATACCAACATTTGCAAACAAAAGCAATTAATGAAATTATAATTAACGCAAACGTTTAAAATTTTATTTATCTCGTTGTTCTTTCCTGTACCTCTACATCCATAAAAATAACAAATAAGATCTCAAACGAAAAACTTCCTGCCGAGAGCCACGCATTAATTAGCAACGTTTTATTACTCTCGTTACTCATCATGATCACCAACATCAAGCCATCCGCCATAGCTATTACCATTCTGGTGCAACATTTTTTCATCTGTTTTTTTGTTCTTTGTAATGGTCCTTTTTATTTCACTACCGGACTGGTTGTTTTTCTTCGTTTCTTTCAATATCTCGCAGTCGTACTCACCGTTGCCATAGAAATACGTTTCCTAACTTTGTCCGGCGTCTTTACTGCTTCACTGCTGCCTGCTTCAATGCACATGTATGTGTGTAAAGTCTTCGTGTGTAGGTTTTAGCTTTCTCCTGACATTCCATATGATGACTTAGACCTTTCTTATACAGCCGTGAAAGTATGTCACTATGGCTCTAACCTTAACCTGCGTCGCGTCAAGAATCGAGACTTACACGACCAGCAAAGCCTACGTTGACTTCAAATAAAAAAAACACTTTAATAAAATCAAATTAACATTTCGTTTGTTTTTTGTTTTTATGTTTAGTATTTTGTTTGACTTCGTTTGTTTGTTTTGTTTTGTTTTATTTGTAGTTTTTGTTTTGTGGTTATAGTTTGCAATGGATTAAAGTGAGGTTATAAATCAATTAAAATCACATTTATTTCGTTTTCACAATATTTGCATAAATAATAAATAACACGTTCAAAATCTATTGTTCGTTATCACAGCATAATACATTTACCTACATTTCATTACCAGTAACAAGTAATCAGTAACAAGAAGTAACAAATAGTTGAAAATGTTCGTCATACATAACCTAATAAAAAATAAATATTTGTTGTTTGTAATAAATAAAATTGAGATTATTTGAGGTAGTCAACTACGCAAACTCCTTACTAATAATCCGCCGTATCCAGTTTGACGTCACCGCGATGGAATGATAAATCCCCGGTTGATGATATTCCCCACAACCAAACCCAGCACTTGTTATGCCCGCCAAAGTCCACCGCCCGTTTTCCAATACAATTAACGGTCCTCCAGAATCTCCTAAACAAGCATCCTGTTTCCCATCTTCATGGCCAGCGCATAACATATCATCGAACAGCTCCACTTTAATTTGTTTGCTCGTGTGCCACGCGTAACATTTTTCTTTGCTTAAGATAGGCACATGCGCACTGCGTAAAACATTCGTGCCGGATAATGAATTTGAGGGTAGGACTTTACCCCAACCGGCAACAACGGCTTGTCTTCCTTGTAGTTGTAATCCTGAAACTGGTAAACAAATAGGCGCTATGTGAAATGAATGACCGGCAGGTGTCACCATTTGTAGCAGTGCTAAATCATAACGGTCTGGTTGGGTGGTTCGGAATTCAAATTCCGGATGGATTATTTTTCGTTTCACTCGGTGCAGTTCTGCAGGGGCTAGTTCGATTACTTTTCCGGTGTCCTGCGTGTCCAGTTCGCCGAGATAGACGGTGATGTCCTTTAGTTTGGCGCGGATTATGCAATGAGCTGCGGTTGCTACGTATTTACTTGACACTGCAAAATTTAAATTTGGATTAGATTGTAACTAAAAGTTTGTAATTTAACTTGTAAGCGTTGTAAATGTAATTGGTATTTTGATTAAGTTTGGTTGATTTGTTTTGTAATTGTGTATTACCGAGAACTCCTCCACATTGATAGGTTAATATTTTGAGATGAGCTTGCCATGGAAATTGTGCGAATCGTGCTTCATCACCGCCAATTATTCGTTTTGATAGGATTCTATCAGCTGATATACCACATTCATCTTCCATTCGTTTTTGAGCTGTTGTTTTTGATCTAAAACAAATTATCAATTAATTTAAAATTACTATTAACAAAAATAGATTCTAAAATAAGATCGATGTGTTGATAACCAGTTTTAAATATTGGTTTAAAGTTAGGTACTTAGATAAAGGTTTATAGGGTGGATTATAAGAAGCCATGGTCCTTTGAAGGCCAATTATAGGAAAGTCATTAATGGTGATATGATGACAAATTTAACAAAATGGTTAGTTTTGATTAATGTTTGGCTTTTTTTTGGAACCGGGAAAATTGAAAGATTGTTTTATGTTTATAATTTAAAATTAAGTTAATGATTTATAAGGATTATTCAATTTGTCAACATTAGAAATGTTCAGCATATTCAACATGTGTTGAACTTACAGCGAACGGACCACTTACAGGAAGTGGACTGTTCGAAACAGCGTGGTCAACCGGACCACTAATAAAAAAGGGTAATAGATGTGTTCGACTTGGAGTCTCAAAATGAACTGAACTTTATTTTACAAACGATTTAACAGGCAAACTTTAGTAAAAACAAAACAATATCAAAGCCTACTCGTACGGCGTCGCGATTCTGCCCATTATGTTGACATCAAGGCATGCTTGATTCCTAACCAACTCTAGATTTCGAACATAGACGTTACTGAACGTTACGAAGTGAATATTTTGATTAGTGTAATTCTAGTTTTAAGTTGAGCGGATGATTTATAATATTTGGTATGAACAAAGCCCTATTCCTTGCAAGGCCATTTGGAAGAACTTTACAAAATGTAAGTTTGTAAAATACTGATTACATCTATAATAATACATTTTATGAAAATTTATATATTTTCTTTCAATTACAGTGGCCTTCTGGCCATTATCTCAGTTTATGCATGAATTTACGTCAAAATAGTGTGAGGGTGGAAATAACATGTAGAAAATATGTGGGTTTACTGTAGAAGCAGGAAACGCTAGATAATATTTGGATAAGTACGCGTAGGTTGAGTTGCCTATCATAACAAAACAACCACTGCAAGATATAGTTTCTTTCTATTCATAAAAAATGCACTATATTTTTATTGTGTTGTTTGTAAATTAATTATGTAGTTATTTTATGTTTTAAATTATAACACATTTGTTTACTCCGTATAGACATTCGATAAGAAATATTTCTTTTTTTTATATTTATTAAAATTTTACTTTCCTGTTTTAGTCTTTATGTTATTCGCAATCCTCTCTATATTCTCATAATATACTTATGTTTTCACGATTGTATGATTCTTTTATAGCGTAAGAACTGCTTTTTAACCTAACAATAAAAGCAACCCTTCAAAAATATTCAAGGTATTTTACTTTTGTCATCAAAACTGAGTATTTTTTTTTATTTCTACAAAAGTTTAGCATTATATCTATTTAATAATATGCCATAGAATATTGTGAAAATCTGTCCCATGTATTATCTAGTTTATCTAATTTGCTCTCTAGTTTATTGACAATTGTAACCCTAAAGTGTTATTTTTAGCTATTATATTAGCAATTAAAATTCTTTTGTTTTCCAAGCGCACAATTGTAAATTATGAAAAGTTTCTATTCATATTAACAATTTTTTTCAAATAAAATCTTGTTTGTATATTACCCCATACATATACTATATTTTCTAATTTGAGAACAACTTTTTAGTGTATGTCTACATCAAATCCTTAAATCACTTAGGCAACACATAACTCACTATTTCAAATTTTCTTTACCTTTATAGTTTGAAACAAATGTTTACGGTGTGATTAAATGATTAAATTTAACCTATTAATAATATAATTCCTAAATTTAATCTAATACTTTTTAGTCTAGAGAACATTATGTATTCATGTTGTAAACGTACTTTTATTGTATGCAACCAAATACACGTTTAAATCACGTAAATTGTAATACTGGCGCTCAGATTTTATTAAAAATATCAAATATATTTTCAATAATTGTGCGTATTATTCCAACATTTGTCTTATTATCTTCCTTTATAAAAATAAATTAAAAAATATATATATTTTCGTTAAAATTACAAAAAAAATAGTATAGCTTTGATCTCTCGTTTGACAAATTTGAGAAATCATCTTCCAAACAATATACATGATTTAAAACAATCTAGAAAATCCATTATACTGTATTATTAATTCAAACTGTTATTGTATATTCCAACAAATATGCTATCTATATTTTTAATATTAAATATGATTCTTATTTCCATTAATATTAACGAAATACTTACTCTTGATAATACAATTCCTTATTCTGCTTTGCATGGTGTATCACGCAACAAGTAACCACCCAAGAATTTGTCCCGCATCCCGCTTGACTCACACCACCAGCCATCCAACAAGATACTGTCAACGTGCACACATGCTGTTGTCCTTTGCGTTCACATCTCTGCGGATATCCCATCATTGTGACGAGGACACGTCCTAAAAAGTAAACGATCATCAGACACATTAGACACAAAGACCCAAAGCCATCACACGTATGATCAAGGCATCCAATTCCAACATCTCCGACATCGTCTTTTTTTTGCATTCGAGCGAATCTGCGCTTTATTACCTTCCTGCCGGCAAATCTACGCTTTCTTCTTCCTACTTTGCAAACACTTTAACAAACTACATAAACGCAAACGCACTGCACGAGACGGCACGCAACAAGAATAAAAAAAATAACGTTCCAATTGTTTCGTTTAACTTTAAGATTAAGATTTTCTCTATTTTTTTTTTTGTATTTCAAGTTTTCTAAAGTTAGAAATTAAACAATTTAATTGGTTTACAAGTAGTAAACTATTAAAACAAAACAAAAGACTTCAAAACAACGAAAAAATTGTAATTTACATTTTCATTGTTTCGTTTGAAACAATTTGTTGAGAAAACTAATTGGTTTCGAGATTAAACAATGAATCAATGGATGAATGGATAAAACAATCTTTGTTGCAGTTTATGAAAATTTACGCTTCACAAGTTATCGAAACCGATCACAGCAATCAGAGCAAATTATAGTTTAGTGTTATGTTGATTTTATTCACTTTTCCGCTGTATTGCTTTTCAATCAACTCGATAAGAAGATGTGGAAGGTTCGATATTTTATTATATTGAAATAGTCAACTTAAGATGGCTTTAGTTAAGTATTTAAATGGTAATTACCTGTTCCTGCGATACGTTTTTGATACTCATTATCAAACACTTCTTCCTCCACTTTGCTTTCTTTGCGATTAGCCCTGGTCGGCATCGAATTGCGTGTAAACCAAAAGAATCCATCGCTGTGGTCACACAACAACAACAACCCCAAAAGGACCACAAATACGATCCTCATCGTCTCCGCAACACCTCAACACCACATTCAATGCTCATTTTCTCCTTAAATATCACTTTTGTAATTTTATTGTCAAGTTTTGCAAAAATTTCCAAAACATTCCAGTGTAGTCTTATCAAATTTTAAAACTTAAACGTTAATTTCTCTTAGGCTCAGTTGTGTTTTTGGTCTTAGTTTTAATCTTAGTCTTGGTCTTGATCTTGTATGGTCTTGGATGTTTTTTTCTGGTCGACTTGCAGGCCACTGTGTCGACGAGCGCCGAGTCGGTCACTGATGGCTCGCGCGCTGGTTTCGCTAGTGTTTCTTCGCGAGGAGGACGCAGACGAGACAAGAAGCGTGTGCGCGCTTCCTAGATGTTCGCGTTTCTGTGCCGCACGATGACGATGCCGATGGTGGCTCTCGGCATCATCTTCTTCCGCTTCTCTTCGCGTCGCGCCTCTACTTCAGCAATTACCATTACGCGCGAGCGACGTACAAACGATTGTCTGTCTTTAGCTGTCTTTAGCTGGCTTGCGGTTTTCTTTGTGGCGTGCGCCGTTTAGCAGTTTAAGCAGTTTAAAGTAAAGAGATGAGAACGCGTTTTCTACGCGATTTCGAAACGCGTCGGTACGCACACCCACGATTAGAGATCGTTTGCTCACATTGCGCACAATTTGCTCAAAACTGGAAACCGCCGCATTTCACAGTTCCAATGTTTTAAAAGTGGTTCAATGTCCGCACGTCTTCCACATACACTTCTTAATGACAATTGACAATGACAACATTTTCAACGCGTTTAAACATATTACAAACCTAAATCCGTACTTTCAACTTAAAGTTAAGTTCAAACTTTAACAGTAAGTCACCTAACAGTACATTCGTCGCTTTGTAATTTTTTTTCTTTTCGTGATTCAAGACGAAAATTAATAGATACTCATAACTATCCGTGATTTGCTTCAAGTTTTTTTGTCGTTTCGTATGAGGTTTGAATACTGATGTCCTGATGTTCCTCAATGTCGATGCCCGATGACGATTCGTGCGTGTTCTTCGTACTCTTTAGCCGTTTAAGAACTTTGGATGCACACGCGTTGGCGATATCGGCTATGCTTTAACATCGTCTTGTTTGGTCTCTTCGGTGTTTAATTTCTGGGATAACGGGATACCTCTAAATTGACCCACATTTGGTGTTCGGTGTGTTATTCATTATGATTATTATTAAAACTTACATAACTGACGACCGTTGGAAACAATCGATTCGCGAGTGCCTTACGTAATTTTGTGCGTTTGCACAAGAAACAGCTGAATTAAGTTTATGCTTTGTTGAGAGACTGGAGTTATTAAACGGACCGGCGATTTAATTGCTTTATTAATTGATACATGGCGCGTGTTTTTTTTATCGCGTTTTGCACGTTGTGCGTGTTCATTAACGATCAAACAAATTTTGAATTTCCATTTGGTCGCGTTGTTGAATGCCGTGGATGCCGTTAATGTTCAATTTAAGCACCGTTCGTTTATTCTTTATTTGATTTAAATATATATTTAATCCAATTTAATGTTTAAGTAAAAGTTTACAGTAATATTTGTCGTCGTAATTTTTTATTCTATATTAAAATACACAAATAACATAAAATTATTGTTATTAATTTAAAACAATTTTTTTGTTCTAGTCAGTTCTTATGCCATACTTTTAGATGTATACTTGGATGCCTATAGTAAAAGGACAGAAATTATTTTTTTTTTAAATTGCAGTATAAAATAACAAATTTTGAATAAGTTTCTGCATAAAATCACAAAGTGCACGAATTTACAAGAAACGAGCCAATAACTTTTATTGGAATGATGAAAGGACACTCTATTTTTTTTTCTATTTAAAGAAAGTGTAATAAAAGGACAATAAAAATTGCAAGTTTTGTTACTTATGCAGAAACTTTCAAGCAATATACATTACGCTTTTTAAGGAAAACGGAAGATTAACACATTAACATCAATAAACAATAGGATTACTAGATCATAGTTCAATATAATTCTTAAAATAATAAACCAAATTGTCTAAAATAATTTATTCTTAAAACTATTCTCATTTATACATTTGCAAAGACATAAATATAGAATTTTTTTAAACCTAACTAAACGTGGGCGTCGTACAATAAGTCTGCATTTGAAAAATCACATATCTTACTATGTACACATACATCAATCATAAAACATGGACACCGGAAGGCACACAGAATAGTAAATAACAGAAGATGAACTTCGCACTGGTACAACAAAAAACAATAAAAACAAAATAAAGAAATAAAATAAAAACAAATAGCATAAATAAAATCATACAAACTAAACATTTGAGAACATACTCAAAGAACAGGCTTCATAAAATCAGTTTGAAACGTTAATTCAGTTAATCGAAATAAATATCCTCTCATTAGTAATAGATTATGAGTGGAGGCGGCTACAAGCCAATCATACGCGTAATCCAGTCGACTGTTTGTGCCACCCGGTGGTAAATACCAGGTTGGCCCGGTTGTGCGCAGGAATATCCCGCAGATACAATACCAATGAGGTACCATCGACTTTGTTTCTGCAGCATTAAAGGTCCGCCGGAGTCACCTTGACAACTGTCACGTCCGCCATTTTTATAACCAGCGCATAACATTTCGTCATAAATAACCACACCGATTCCCTTCGAACGATGCCATCTCTCACATAGTCTACTATCGATGACCGGCACCTGCACCGCTTGTAACGTTTGCGGACGCAGCCGTGAACCTGGCGATAGCGCACCCCATCCAGCGGCAACACCAACTTCACCAAGGAAGCTTTCACCCTTCGGTGGCAAACAAATGGGTGCAATGTGTGGTAATTGATGAGCTGTCCGGTCTAAACGTAGTACTGCCACGTCAAAACGATCAGCTTGTGGGGTGAATTTGAAGAACGGATGCACCTAAAATTATATAAATAATTATTATTGTTGTGTGGATTGGTATCATGATACTTACTTGAATTTGCGCAACGCCGAAAGTGTAAGCCGGGAGCGGTTCAACGGCGCTGTTGATCACGTAATCACCCAATGTCACGTGGACTTGTCTGGGGGTGGCGCGCGCCACGCAATGGCCTGCTGTGACGACGTGACGTCGACTCACCAAGGAGCCGCCGCATCTGGAAAGCGATTATCATTAGCGATCATTAGCAGAAGTGCAAGAATGGCAAATGAACGATTCATGCCATTCAGCTGTTGTGTGCCGCAGTTCAGTTTGATTGATGATTAGTTTGCTATTTACGCGATGCTAAGCTCGGCAACGCTACTTGTCTGTAACAGACCTGAACTGATCAGTTGTGTAACAAAACATGTGATAAATACTATACTAATAGCTAATTCAGGTTGATCCACAATGCACGATGTGAACCATCATGATGATGTAAGCTAAATGAAGCCGTTAAGGAATTTTCATCTGTTACTGCTTTTATATTTAGTTAGATAAAAACAATTCTGTGTAAATGTTTTACGGAATATTTCTAACAAAATGATTCTTATGCCAATATTATTACCCTATAACCTGATAATACTTCTATACCAAATTCAGGAGAATTTGTTAAACTTATTTATAAGTTTGTAAAGTTATCTTTTGGAAAAAATCAAACATTGTGGAAATATTTTTCAATATAAAGTTATTGAATTCAGTAACTTTTCAAATCTATGACTATCAACATGATTTACTCAAATCAAATTTTTACTTGTTATAACTGTTTACCCTTAGAGATTAAAACTTCAGCTGCCAAGTAACAGGAAGAGTTATTATAACCTATAAAATTTATTTCTCAGAATACTTGTTTTATTTCATTTTCTTTAATTTTCATTTTGATTATGTTGTTTCATTCATATTATTTCTGATATTTCTGACATTCTTCAGTATTTTTTTTTAATATGTAAATGTAATTCTCAATTTTAATAATTTTGATGCAAAAAAATAATTTGAATAAGAAATGCTCAAATATAACCTGAGTCAGAACTTCTTAATGTTTCCAGTTTGCTCCAACCTATTATAATACACTTTGTATGTTTTCATATAAAGAAAATTTAATACGAGCTCAGGTGTGGAAATGTTTTATACTTAACATGTTGGTTGAAATGTGTTTAACGCAAAGCACTTAAGCTTATGAATAAATTACATAATTCATGTCTCATCCAGAGTGCAATCGTAAGTAGGGAAACACTCAAAAGTGAGTCCAGACTTAGTGAAAAACTAAATAATTTGATTCAAGTCGTATAAATATGGCACTAAAACTAAATTGTTATTAAAAATATTTTTTTATGCAATAAAAGAAAACAATAATATATTTTTTCGATTCCAGTTTAAGGCCAATCTATTTCCTTTTGTTGAGTTAAGGTAACCCTACAAAATTAGTGCACCAATCAAATTTTAAGAAAACAATAAATAAATAAAATATTGCATGAGTGATACCACAAGATCAAAAGATTATAAACGAAGAAAATTGAAGTTTTTGGCAAACTTTAAGTACACTAAGGACTCTTAATATCCAATAAACTTCTAAAAAGTAATAAAAACTAAAAGTCTAAGATTTAATATCCTAAAAGTAAGTTCGTTTAGTGTTATTGGATTGTAAAGTTTCTCTCAAATTCAAGATTCCTGATTATGCCGAGCAATCGTTGAGTACTGGTACATTTTCTAGTCGAGTTTTGAATGGGTCATTAAAACTCCTCATCGCGTTCACATCACTCAAATGAGTTAAAATCTTTAAATTTAACATCCAAGCAAATTCAACATCAATGCACTCCTTCCTAGCAAGCAAGCTGGAGCACTCTCATCGTTATCGCATTGGGTACCCAACACGACCATTGGAAATAAAATTAACACGAGGAAGTGACTGCTTCGCGCGCATATAATACAATTACAACGAATTCATGGTAGCACATGGCTCAACTAACTCTCCAAGACGTTGTTACTGTTAACGTTCTCTGTATAAGTCATACCTACTAACACACAGTTGTTTTGTATGAATTTCGCGCGTACCACACTCATTAGAAATTCCACAACATGCTTTCGACAGTGTGCGCGGCGAGACGCGTGACGGTCTTTCACAAAAAAAATCGAACACTCTTTCCTTTCTTTATTTCTTTGTAAAACACCTTTTGTACGTATGTACCGCTTGCACGCTTTTGCACAAACTTCGAAACCGGCAGTAAGGCAGTGTGAGCATTTGGGTGCAACTGATGGCACAATTTTACTTTTCCAAATACATACATACCGTACGTACACAATCTAGTCGCAATCACAAAATTACAAAAATGGAAATACATCAATATTTGCGAGTTGCAAGTTGTAAGCATTGAGCAAGGAATGTTTGACGTATTGTTAGAAACACAAACGAAACGATCGAAGAGTAAATAAAGAACGGATTGACGCTTCAAGTCGTCGCAGATGATGTCATCCGATATAAGCGCCATAAGACAACAACAATCTTCATTTCCGTCTTCGAGACTTTCTTTCGCGGTCGTGAATTATACACGCATAACGACCATCGATGTTGTGTTATGATCAAATGGTTTTTTATACAGAGTATTTATTTTTAAGAATAAAAACACAACTTTTTTTTAGAAAATCAATTGTCGTTTGTTCAACGCCAACCTTTCTCATTTGTATTTTATTTGTTTTTCATCACAAAAAAAACAGCAAAACAAGATTTTGTTTTTATTATTTTCTTTACCGTCGTTATTATTTAGATTTTGTTTTACACCAAGATTTTAGCATTTGGGTTTTTTATTACTTTCAAACTCATTTGTTTAGTTTAGTGTTTAGTCGACTTTAATTTGGTTAAGTTTAGTTTACTAAGCTTTCTATTTGTTTCGCTTGCACATTTGTACAAACACTCTTCCTAAGAATTACAAGAATGACAAGAATCGAATGGAAAATACCCAACAACTCAAAATAAAAAAAATATGTTTAATTATTTGTAATGACAGATGTTTACAAACGTGCATAATTTAATATGCGAGAGCTTTGAATAATTGATTGGAATAATCGAAAGATTGTGAATGTGAAGAATGTTATTTAGTTATTTTGATCGCATGGCGCCGCTCGTTAAAAGTTTTAATGATTAAAGAATTTTATTTCATTATACGAAAAAAAAAAACAGGATAGAAAAAGTAATTTATCATATTATCATACGATTCTTTGAATTTTGACTTGGCTTTGACTTGATGAGCAATAACAAAACGAGAGAAATTTGCATAATAAATTTAATCACTACATTTAATCAATTTGTTAACAGTTCCGGTGCTACTGTTGACCTCAAATAAAGATAATTTAACCGAAATTTCATCTGGTAAAAAAAATATACTGAATAATAATGAATCATGCTTATTTTATTTGTTTATTCTGTTTTATACTTATATAACATCAATTTTAAATTAGGTACACATTAGTCGTTAAGTCATAAGGTAAATAAAGGATTCAAATATTGTGATTTTGACACGGAAGTCTAAAATTTTGTGTGTCACGTACAACGTTACTAATTTTTAAGTTTTGAGTATAAAGCCGGAAATTAAGCTTAAACTTAAGCCCAATTTTTATTTGTTATAGTTATTTAGTGCGTGTCTTTTATTTGATTCTGTTACGAATTTTGTTACGTTTTTTTTTATAAGAATAGTTTACAAAATCAGTGTTAGGTAACAAGTTCGGTTTTTAGGTTTTGTATTTATGCGTCATTTGTTTTTATTGTTTTGTAAAAACTAAAGTTTTTAACAGTTAAAACAAAATTTATAAGAAACATATTTCGAAATTTATTTAGAGAATATTATTTAGAGATAAATGTAGAAAATTGCATAGATAAAATTAAAAAATAATAATTAGTATAGACCGAGGCGAATCGAATCAAAATAAGAAATTTGTTAATATTTTGAAAACCGCATGATAAAAATCACAAAAAACTGGCATCACGCAATCTCGTCTCACCCGGCACCACCCCCCATCGGCAGTTTTTTGTTTCGTGTAGGCAATTAGTGCCATTGCGTCTGATAAGTGAGCCTATTGAGTGTGCACGTTACCATTTTAGCGTTGATCTAAGTTACGTACCTACGATTTATTTGATTTATTCTAAGGATTTATGTCAAAACA